>CM060077.1:41901888-41939388 GCA_030533445.1 Cyprinodon diabolis
TGGATGGATGGATGGAGGATGGATGGAGGATGGATGGATGGATGGATGGATGGATGGATGATGGATGGATGGATGGATGGATGGATGGATGGATGGATGAATGGATGGATGGATGGATGGATGGATGAATGGATGGATGGATGGATGGATGATGGATGGATGGATGGATGATGGATGGATGGATGGATGGATGGAAGGATGGATGGAGGATGGATGGATGGATGGATGGATGGATGGAGGATGGATGGATGGATGGAGGATGGATGGATGGATGGATGGATGGATGAATGGATGGATGAATGGATGGATGGATGGATGGAGGATGGATGGATGGATGGATGGATGGATGGAGGATGGATGGATGGATGGAGGATGGATGGATGGATGGAGGATGGATGGAGTCATTAAAATATTAACTGAAATGTTTTCAAAACTTTTTAATCAATAAATCATTAGTTTCAATCAAAGCTCTGTTAGTCTGTGGTGGGAGGCTTGGTAGGCCTGGGCTTCATGCATTTAGGTCATTATCCACATGCAGATCTGCTCTCTGTTCGGTTTTAGGACCATTAGACTCTCCAAAGTCTAAAGAGTCCAGCTCTGGATCCTCAGATGAGGATCATATCCTTATTTTTGGAGATTTTAATATACATGTGTGTGATGCCCAGTTAAACCTATGGCAAAGGAGTTCTTAAACCTTATTGACTCTTTTAGTCTTGTACAGAGTGTGGGTCCAACATATGACCATGGTCATACTCTTGGCCTGGTTTTATCATTTGGCCTGCCTGTTCAAAATATGGAGCTTTGTGAAGCAGTTTTTTTCAGACCACATATCCATATTTTATGAAGTTGCCCTAACCCAGGCAACCTCAAACCAAATTTCCGCTGATCTTAGTTGTCCTCTTTTTGATCCTTCATCTGCAGCCTAGTTTTCTGAATAACATATAACTTGGTTTCATTCCACCTGCCAGACTGTGATGGATTCCATCAATGCCAACAACTAAATCTGAGCCTTGGCTAACCCAGCAGACACGGACACTCAGGTGTGAGGGCGATCAAGCCGAGCGCAGATGGAAAAAAGAGACCTTCAGTTTCATTTCAGATATTGAAGGACTATGGGCAAAAGTAATGCTAAGAGAAAAACATTTCTCAGATATTTAACCTAGCAAACGTCCCCACCCTCCTGTTGGTCATTCTTTAAATCTGACGGATGCATCTCCTTTTGTTTGTGAAAATGTTCTTAATTTTTTTCATGGAAAATATCAAACAACTAGAGCTTCTTTTTCATATTCTGATTCTGACCCGTCAACCTCTGTTTCTTACTCTGCTGTTTTTAACCAGTTTCAGCCTGTGGTTGTTTTTTTTCTATCTTTTTTTCTTATTCAATTCAATTATATTGAGTTTATTTCTATAGCCCCAATTCACATAATGTCTGTTAGAGATAGAGATATGATCTCTCTTCTTCATTTTCATCAGAACTCTGGCTGCAGCATTTTGGATCAGCTGAAGGCTTTTAACTACAGTTTGTGGACTTCCTGATAGTAAAGAATTACAATAGTCCAGCCTTGAAGTAACAAATGCATGGACTAGTTTCTCAGCATCACCCCTGGACAGGAGATTGCTCATTTTTGCAATGTTCCTCAGATGAAAGAAGGAAATTCTAGAAACCTCTTTGATCTGGGATTTAAATGACAGGTCCTGATCAAAAATAACACCAAGATTTTTTACTTTATTATCTGAAATCAGTTTAATCCCATCCAAATGAAGTGACTGGCTAATCAGCTTCTTTTTCAGAGACTCTGGTCCAAAGACTATAACTTCTGTTTTGTCTGCATTCAGAAGCAGAAAGTTAAGAGTCATCCAGGTTTTTATGTCTTCAGACATGCCTGTAATCTATGTAATGGGTTAGCTTCATCTGGATTATAGACAGATATAGCTGGGTATCATCAGCATAACAGTGAAAATTAATCCCACGCTGTCTAATAACTCTACCGATTGGGAGCATGTATAAAGTAAAGAGAATTGGTCCTAGCACTGATCCCTGTGGTACTCCACAGGTAACCTTTGAGCGTGTTGAAGATCTATCATTAACATAAACAAACTGAATTCGATCAGATAGATAAGATTTAAACCAGTCTAGAGCTGTTCCTTTAATTCCAACAAAATATTCAAGTCTTTCTAAAAGAATATTATGGTCAACTGTATCAAATGCAGCACTAAGATCCAACAGGACGAGCACAGATACAAGTCCATTATCTGAGGCCATGAGAATATCATTAGTGACTTTCACCAGAGCTGTTTCAGTGCTATGATGAGCTCTAAAGCCAGACTGAAACTCTTCAAAAAGTTCATTATGGTGGAAGTGATCGCAAACTTGTTTGGCAACTACTTTCTCAAGAATTTTAGATAAGAAAGGAAGATTGGATATAGGTCTATAATTGACCAAGTCATCTGGGTCAAGAGACGGTTTCTTAAGTGAAGGTTTAATTCCAGCAACCTTAAAAGCTTTAGGTACATATCCCTGTAACAGAGATAGATTAATCACATCTAGAATGGAGGAGGAGATCAAAGGGTATACCTCCTTAAATAACCTGGTTGGAACTGGATCTAACATACAAGTTGAAGGCTTAGATGAAGACAATAGTTTCGCCAACTCTAAAAGTTTCATAGATAGAGGAGTGCTTATGATCTTATTTTTAATAAGATCAATCTTATTTATAAAGAATCCCATAATATCATTGCTGCTAAGAGCAGGTGGAATGGACGGTTCAACAGAGCTATGGCTCTGGGTAAGTTTAAGAGCTGTATTAAAAAGATATTTAGGATTATTATTATTCTCCTCTATTAATGAGGAGAAATACGCTGCTCTTGCTTTACAAAGGGTCCTCTTATACAGCAGAAAACTATTTTTCCAGACTTGGTAGGATTCCCGTTGGCCTGTGTAGCGATATTTTCTCTCCAGTTTCCTAGCATTTTGCTTCAAAGTGCACAGCTCTGCATTAAACCAAGGAGCCAGCCGTTGTCTAAGGCAGTACGCAGAGAACTAGCAACCCCATCAACAAAATCATCAACCTGTGAAGGGGAATAAGCTATGCTTTTGCACTCTGCAGCACTGCTCAGCGACACAGAGGAGAGAGAAAGTGAAGCAGATTCTTTAAAATTTATAACTGCACTATCTGATAAAGATCTACTAAAATGTAACCTTCTTTTGGGGGAGGAGAACTCTGTTAAAGTAATCCTGAAGGTTATTAGAAAGTGGTCAGAGAGGACAGGGTTGTGAGGAAATACTGTTATTTCTTCACATTCTATGCCGTATGTCAGCACAAGATCCAAAGTATGAAGATGAGAATGTGTGGGACTATTCACATTTTGAACAAAGCCAATAGTGTCTAAGATAGCATTAAAGGCTGCTCTTAAGCTATCGCCTTCAATGTCAGCATGGATGTTAAAATCTCCCACTATGATGACCCTGTCAGTATTTAATACCAAATCAGAAAGGAACTCTGAAAACTCATCTAAACATTCAGAGTAAGGACCTGGTGGACGATACAAAGTTACAAAAAGAAGAGGTTTTCTGGCTTTGAAATTTGGATGAGGAAAAAAAAGGATTAAATGTTCAAAAGAGTTGTAATTATTAACTCCCTTTGGAGTAATCAGTAAGTCAGACTGGAAGATTGTTGCTACTCCTCCTCCTCGCCCAGAACTTCTGGGTATGTGAAAATTTTAATAACTTGAAGGAGTTGCCTCATTTATGCTCACATAATCCTCTTGCTGCAGCCAGGTTTCTGTAAGGCAAAACAAGTCAATGTGATTATCACAAATCAAGTCATTAACTAGCAGACTTTTTGAGGAAAGAGATCTTATGTTAAACAGACCGCATTTAATCGTTTTAACTTTTTCCCCAATTGGAGTTATTTCAGTTTTTATTAGACTATCATGATTTATTCCTTTGGGAATCTTATTAGATTTTGGTCGTTTTTCCAGGTCTGTTTGTCTTCAGGTGTTGTTCCTGGTCATTTAAATCATGCTTATGATTACTTAAGAAAGCTGCTCTTGATCCCACAATTCTTTCAAACTATAGGCCGATTTCTAAGCTTCCCTTCATCTAAAAAAATCCTTGAGAAAGTGGTGTATGATCAACTGATGGCCTTTTTGGACGAACATGATATTTTAGATCTTTTCCAATCTGGTTTTAAAACATTGCTCAGCACTGAATCAGCTCTTTTAAGGGTTTTTAATTATATTTTTTTAGCTACAGATTCTGGTGACTGTGTGATTCTTGTTCTTCTGGAATTAACTGCTGCTTTTGATAAAGTAGACCACAAAATTTTACTCTCTGGTCTGGCAAAGTGTGTCGACATCAGGGTAAACCAATGGAATGGTTCAAATAATAGAAAACTCAGCCTTCTGTGTCTCTCTTAAAGTGAAGTCATTCTCTGCTCCCCTATTGTGTGGGGTGCCACAGGGCTCAGTTTTGGGCCAACTTCTCTTTGCCCTTTATCTACTAATGAGGAAGCATGTTGTCCATTTCCATTGTTATGCTGATGACAGCCACATTTATATTACTTTAAGCAAAAAAAGATGGGACCTCTATTAGTGTGCTGTTAGAATGCCTCAAAGAACTAAATACCTTGATGGCCCTTAACTTTTTAGAACTTAATGAGAGTAAGACCGAGGTCATGGATTTTAGCAGCACATCTGAGGCTCCCTCCATTGAACTAGGTTTTCTAGCCCAGAACAGGAAGTCATTTATCACAAAACTTTGTGCTGAAGTAGATGCTGATCATAAATTTGAGAGCCAGATAAAGGAAACTGTAAAGAAAAGTTTCTTACAGTTAAGGCAGTTGGCTAAAATAAAGCCCATTCTCATTAAGAGAAATTAATCCACGCCTTCATCACTACCAGACCAGATTACTGTAATGCACTTTATCTGACTTAGACTTAGAAAGACTTTGTCATTTTGTACACAGCGTATACAAAACGAAATTTCGTTCAGTACAGCTCTCAAGACATTTCCATTTCTATAGTGCAGCGGTGATAAAAATGTAAACATAAGACTGGTATATGATTTACAGTTTCCAACATTCAGCCCTTTTTTTTAACCCCATATTACCCAACATTCATCAGTGTGATGGCGGTGGGGAAGAAGCTGCTGCAGAACCTGCTGGTCCTGCATTGAATGCTGTGAAGCCTCTTCCCAGAGGGCAGCAGGGAGAACAGTCCATGGTGGGGGGGTGAGGGGTCATTGATGATGTCATGGGACACGCAGCGCTGGGATGAAATGTCTTTAATGGAGGGAAGAGGAGCCCCCATGATCCTCTCTGCTGTTCTCACCTTCTTCCAGTCTGAGGCGCTGCAGCCTCCACACCACACAGTGAGACAGCTGCTCAGAACGCTCTCTATGGTGCTTCTGGAGAAGGTGGGGAGGATGGGGGGGCAGGTGGGCTCTCCTCATCCTCCGCAGGAAGTCCAAGCGCTTCTGGGCCCTTTGGACCAGTGAGGTGGTGTTTCCAGTCCAGGTGAGGGTGTCTGTGATCAATGTGGTGCTGCTGACCACCTCTACAGCTGAGCTGTTGATGAGCAGTGGAGCGTGGTTAGGCCGGTTCTTCCTGAAGTCCACCATGATCTCCTTGGTCTTCTCCACCTTCAGGATCAGGCTGTTATCTCTGCTCCACCAGCTGCTCCACCTCCTCTCTGTAGTCCAGGTCGTTGTCGTCTCTGATGAGGCCCACCGCCGTGGTGTCGTCTGCAAACTTCACCATGTGATCGGTGGTGAACCTGGGGACGCAGTCGTGTGTCATCAGGGTGAACGGCAGGGGGCTCAGGACGCAGCCCTGAGGGGAGGGGCTTAGACCGATGACATCAGAGGCGTTCTGTCCGACCCGGACTGACTGAGGTCTGTTGGTGAGGAAGTCTAGCAGCCAATAGCAGAGGGGTGTATTGAAGCCCAGCTGTTCCAGTTTGCCCATCAGATGCTGTGGGATGATGGTGCTGAAAGCTGAACTAAAGTCCAGGAACAGCATCCATCGTGGGTGTTCTTCTCCTCCAGGTGTGCCAGGCTCAGGTGGAGAGCAGCAGAGATGGCGTCCTCAGTGGAGCCGTTTTATTCTGGGGGTTTGCACCTCCTCGTCTTTTATCTGGCACTCGTAAATACGAGCACATTGCCCCCATTTTGGCCTCACTCCACTGGCTCCCTGTACATTTCAGGATTGATTTTAAAGTTCTTTTTTGTTTTTAGGTCTCTACATAGTCTTGCTTCGTCCTTTCTTTCTGAGTGGCTGCACCTTCATGCACCCTCCTGTTCACTCTGCTCAGCCAATCAGCTGCTTCCTGAAGTGCCTGAAGCTAAAGGGAAGCTTGGGCGTCGTGCTTTCTCTGTGGCAGCTCCAAAAATGTGGAACAACCTAAAATCGTTCTTAAAATCTCATCTCTTTACCTTCACTTTCAAAACTAAGGGAGATATTGATTTTAACCTGTGATAAATTATTTTTATTTTATTTTTGTTATAAATTTTATAGTTTGGAATTTAGTTTTGTTATGATTTTATGCTTTTATGTTGTATGTCTATGTAATGGTTTTATGTTGTTTCACTGTACAGACCTTTGGTCCTTTGAGAAGTTTGCCAGTTTTTTATAAATTAAGCTGGAACTGATCCGATTCCTTCACTGAACTATAAACGTCCTGCAGGAGGCCCGGTGTTTCTGGATGAGCAGTCGGCAGCATCCTTCATGTCTCGCTCCTTGCTCTACAACCACTGGGACTTTGAGCTGGTGGTGCCAGATGACTTGGAGCGGGAGTGCAGGGAAGAGATGTGCAGCTATGAGGAGGCCAGAGAAGTTTTCGAGGATGATGTTAAAACGGTAAATCTGCTGAGAGCTCCTTCACATTTATGAGCACATCTACTGCTGCTGCAGTTATATACCTGTTAATGAGGAAATTCATCTTTTATGATATTTTCGTTAATATAAATTTTAATTTAATCATTAACATCTCAGTGTTTTTTTAGGGTTTTACTTTCAGGAACCACTTAGCTTTAAGCATTTTTTTGATTTTTCATTTCTAATGAAGCTTGTTTTTGGAACCAGGTGGATCTCATTAATGTTAAAAACCCTTTTTTAAGGGAGTCCAGGCCTCCATAGGCAGCTTCAGTAACACGTTTAGTTCCATTATTAAACAATGTGGGAAACATGGTGGAGCAGCTTCTGGATCTATAGCAGCCAGTTGGAACAATTCAGAAACATTTGTCGCTTCATCTTTCCAGATGGTCTCTTAGAGACCATCTCAGTGTGAAGAACCAGCTTAACAAAGCTTTAGTCTAAGTCTCTACGTAGCCTAAACCCAGTTCTTCTCTAAGGTGTTCTGGATCATCAGGTCAAGGGTCCTGCTACATTGAAACCAATAAAGTTGGATCCCTCCTAAATGCTGATGATAAGAACCATCCGACTCCTGGGGGACATGCAAACTGAACTGAAAAAACAGATTTGGTTCAATGTTCAGTTTTCTAAGCCATAACAAGGCTTAGTGACGTTTATGGCTGTAAGGAGACAAAGGGGTCAAAACCACACAGTCCTCTGAGAATGTCAGAAAGGATGGAGGACCTCTGTGGAAGGGTCTGGAAGGAGAACACAACCAGGAGCCCATTCATTCAAATGCTCTTTTCTTTTTCCAGATGGCGTTCTGGGAGAGCTATAAAGACAGTCATGGTAAGAAAAGTCTTTGTTTTCTATCCTTCAGGCTGAGCTCCATGAACAAATCAATCTTTAGCAGTTCAATCAGTTTCTCTGTGCTGAAGGCAACAACATTCTAGAAGTTCAAAACTAGAGCAGTTTCTCTCTATAAGTCCATTCAGAACCAGCACCATCAGGGTCTCCTTTCATGGAACAGGTCTGTTCATTTCCACTTCTACATGTCTGGGTTACCTACAACATTCCTGACAGAGATCCCAGGCAGACTTTATGATTTACAATAACATGCTAAACTGAAAACTGTTCTCAGATCAGATGAGACCATAAGGCAGTGGACACTTCTCTGGTTCCCCTGCATAAGGTATGGTGGTGGCAGTATGATGCCCTTTTTTCAGCAGGGACAGGAAATGGTCAGATTATTTTAGGAGGACCTGAATTCACTCAGTCTACCTCACTTTCCATCCACTCAGAGAAAAGCAAGCATGGATAACATCTCATGGACGCCTTGATGATCCAAGGAGAAGATGGAATAATTCGTAATGTAGTTTTAATCCTTTTTTCCCCTCAGAAGGGAATCAGGAAACTTGTCTCTTTGTTGGATTGCTGTGAATCTGACTCTGTCCTTGTTTTCCTGGTCTGATGCTTTTCCTTATGAGCCAACAGGGGTGGACTGTTGAGGAGGGCAATCCAGATCTGGAAAGTAGAAAGCCTACGCAGAGATCAGGTAGATTAAGGAGACAAGGACCTATCAGAATGAAGGGAACCTAGCAAGGGTTTCCCTTTCTCGACCATGTGGACTTTCTATAAACCTCTGAGAACTCAGTCTACACCAGCCTATCTCTAAGTGTAACCACCCCCCACCAGGTTAGACTGATGTTATTGCATAGATTTTCTTGTGCACTGAGAATGCATTAGCCGTGTGCAGCTTAGAGGGATCATTGATCGGAGACACTGATCCTCATTCCGGCTGATTAACACTCATCTGCAAACCGCTTCAGTGAGAGTGATACACTCCCGACAGGTCCTCCTGAAGAACACAGTCGAATGCCTTCACCAACTCCATAAAGCAGGTGTAGACTAGTTGGGCAAACTCCCGATACCCTGCCGGATCCTTCTGAGGGTGAAGTTTTGGCCCAGTGTTCCACGACCAGGACAAAAACTACACTGCTCTTCCTGACTTTCAGACAGACCATCCTCTCCAGAACCCCTGAATAGACCTGACCAGGGAGGTTTAGGCCTGGTTCATGCTCAGAAACCAGGTCGTCTGCGTGTGTGTTGCAGTTAACGCAGATATACCCCCTCTTCGGCGAACACTCACGGGTGAACTGTGTGTTGTCTGGCGTTGGATGAGGGGTTGTAGACGGCGAACAAGCTCGTCATACCGACACACAAACACCCACAATCCTAGCTAGTTCCTGATTGTCCCTCTTTCATTGTGGCGTGGAATAACATTGCACAGACCACGCTTCAATATTGGGCATAAATAAAATATATCTGCGTTACACCTGCAACCAGCAAACTGCCACACACTGCTGCGGGAGGATACACAGCCCTTTAAGAATATGATCCCTCTGTAGTCGGAGCACTCCCTCCCTTTCTGAATGGTGGAACTACAACCTGGTCTGCCAATCCAGGGGAGCTGCCCCTGCTATCCATGCAATATCGCAGAGTCATGTTAAATAACACAACCACACAATATTTAGAGCCTTAAGAGGGCCTTGCCAATAGGGAGCTTTTTTGTCTGCCTGACTCAAAGGCAGTAGGCTTTGCTTTCTCTATGGAAGACATGCTGACAATCCTTGGTGAGCATGCAAATGTCCAGTGAGAGAACACCTATCCGGTTCAGGTCAGAGGCCGGGCTCTCATCAATTCAATTCAATTTCAATTTCAATTCAGTTTATTTATATAGCGCCAAATTCACAACACATGTCATCTCAAGGCACTTTACAGTTCAACCAGATCATACAGTCAAATTGATACAAAGTTTTCTATCTAAGGAAAACCAGTTGATTGCATTGACTCATTGACTCAAATACAATCCCTCACACTAAGCATGCTTGTAGCGACAGTGGAGAGGAAAAACTCCCTTTTAACAGGAAGAAACCTCCAGCAGAACCAGGCTCAGTGCGAGCGGCCATCTGCCGAGGCCGACTGGGGTTCAAGGAGACAGAAGCAGAGATACAAAAGCAGCTGTAAAAGGCGGCCCCGTCCAGGAAACACACATCATCAGGATTTTCTTATAAGCATTGGGAGGTTAAACCTCTTCTGTCAGGGCTGTAGAGTCACCTGCCTTGGTGAGCAAGTCATAACGGTGCAGGGTTCACAGCGCATCCCTCATATGTCCAAGTAAAGAGGTCAATTTGTTTATGGACAATGTTTCTGATGCCACTAAGCTCATTAATAGTCAAGGTATCGGCATAATCCCATTGTACCTCAGCAAACCTCCCCAGTGAACAGAAAGGAATTGAATCCAGGTCAGGATCAGTTCGAATCAGTTCAGAATAGGAAGGTTCTGAGATCCAGAGTCCGTAGACCGATCAGGGGTTTTGATCAGAACAGGAACAGACAGATCCAGGGTTCCATGAGTCCAGAGCAAGTCTGAGAAGGTTCAGGGTTCCAGGGAAACCAGTGTCAGTGCTAGACGATGCTGGGGAGAAGCCCAGATGTCAGTGAAAGGGCCACTACACATCATAGAAAATGAGCCTGTTAGCCAGAGCGTCTAGGTGATTTTTTTGGAACACAACAGCCCGTAATACCGATATACTCTGGTGAAAAAACTGGGTTAAGGGTCCGTCTGAACCAAAAGTGTCACTGTAATTGCCAACGTGTGTTTTGAATTCCCCTCAGAGCAAGGGGCCTCTAGCAGGAGGACTATTCAATACCCCCACCGAGAACTTCAAACAGAGTGGGTAATCTGAACTGCTGTTTGAGGTAAAACAACGTCCCAAACAGTAAAATAGGTTAAAAAAAAAGATAATTGAATTATTGATATCACATTGGAGAAATTCCCTCTCTGCATTTAACCCATCCCCTTGGGGAGCAGAGGGCTGCCACTGTGCGGCGCCTGGGGAGTAGTGTGGGGTTAAGGGTCTTGCTCAGGGACCCAGAGTGCAGGCAGTAGGATTCGAACCGGGTACCTACTCAGTGTAGTCCTGTTTCTCTGACTGTGACTAACTCTCTTCATCCTCTGACATTGGCGCTATAGAATTGAATAAGACCCAACTAAGATGTAGAAATCTATATCAACAGTGAATGATACCCAATCACCCCAATAATCTTTTGTTCTGTCTGCTAAGAAAAGACTCAAATAAAGCAGGATATTCAATGTTTGGCAGCACCTTCGAAATTCGCACATCCACTGATTTACTGACATAGAGCCGAATGTTATGACCTGATCTTTGGTCAATAATTCGTACACTAGCTAGAAGTTCCAGGACTTTTTGTTCCTAGCTTAGAAATCATGTAAAAAAGCTTGAGGCACATTGCTGCAGCCTCTGTTTGTAACCAGTTTTCTGTTTGTGCAGAAAATGTGACCAAGGTGGATGTTTCTGGGCTGGTGGCGGGAATCCTGGCCATCGTCGTCACAGCGGTTATTGTCACTGTTCTGGGAATCTACTGCTGCAAGAACCAGAAGAAACCCAGGACCAGATCAGGCCGGTATGTTTGTAATTTCACTGGTAGGGATCTAACATCCAGAGTCAAGCTTTGATCAGCTGACCCAGAGGTTTGGGAGCTGCTGTCTGCATGCCCCAGGCCAGCTGTGGCTACGGTGTAGCCCTCCACCATCAGCCAATGTAATGTTAGTTGCATTGTTGTTCCTAGACTGGACAAAGCTCTTTGTGGACTTTTCACGTTTTCATGAATAACGAAAGGGGTCGTCATGGAGACAGATGCTGCTGAAAACCAGATGTGTCTAAAGGGTGAATCTCTTCTCCATTGAATAAATGAGCTCCAATAAAAGAAGGATTCTCCATGTGGTCTAATCGCTTCATTTATATTTGCTCTAACATGCAACATTCAGCATGTAGAGAATATTATTTCTGTCCATTTTAGATTAAAATAAAACTTCCTTTTGGGCTAGTTTTTAATTTCTATAAAGGCCAATGTTCTAACTACTCCTTTACGAATCAACATTCTCAGTTCTCTACTTGATTCCTGTGTCCTTCTGCTCCAGAGTTCCAGTAAGACTGGCAGAAGATGGATCCAGACTCCCAGAGGGAGTTCCCCTGTCTACAGTGGTGATCCCACCTCCACCGTTACCCAGCTACAACGAGGCTTTGACCTGCAGTGGGCAGCATGATGCCCCACCACCACCTTATTCAGGGTAAGTGGGTGAGTGTGCTCAGTAGGTCCAGCATTAGGCCTACTGTTCAAGCTTCTGTTCAAGACTAATCAGAAATAGGAGGGAACTTATGGAGCAATATTGCACCTTCTGTTTGAGCGTGCAGGAACCAATTCAAGCGCACAGTGAGACAATGCTGTCAACTCTGGAAAAACTCTTCTCAAACTACGGTCCTTCTAATGAACTCAGACTGTAGGACCCAATATTGAAGGTGAGACAGGCAGTTGGAAAATTTAAAATGTTTATTAAAAAATATGAAACGCAGAGCTGTGGATCTGCAGCGGCTGCTGGGGGAGGCGGGGCATCCCCCATCACTGGCAGCTCTGGTTAGGGAGAAACACACGTGACGATGATAATCTGATGGAAGATTATTATCCATTAGAGTCATTTACCTGGTTCAACAGATCAGTTCCTCCTCACAGAGCGAGGCAGGATCCAGCCGATGGACTGCCAAAGGAGATGCAGCGGGAGCTGCCCAGAGTGAACCAGATGTTGCAGCCCGAGTGAACAGGCAGGAATCCAAGCCAGGTCAGGGAAACAGTTCGGAACAGGAAGGTTGTGAGATCCAGAGTCTGTAGCCCGGTGAGGGGTTTTGATCAGAAGAGGAAAAGAATCAGATCCAGGGTTCCGTGAGTCCAACAGAGAGTTTAGGCAGGTTCAGGGTTCCGTGAGTATGCAGAGAGTTCAGGCAGGTTCAAGGTTCTGTGAGTCTGCAGAGAGATCCAGCACGTTCAGGGTTCCGTGAGTCCAACAGTGAGTTCAGGCAGGTTCAGGGTTCCGTGAGTCCAAAAGAGAGATCAGAAAGGTTCAGGGTTCTGTGAGTCTGCAGAGAGATCCAGCACGTTCAGGGTTCCGTGAGTCCAACAGAGAGTTCAGGCAGGTTCAGGGTTCCGTGAATATGCAGATAGTTCAGGCAGGTTCAGGGTTCCGTGAGTCTGCAGAGAGATCCAGCACGTTCAGGGTGAGTCCAACAGTGAGTTCAGGCAGGTTCAGGGTTCTGTGAGTCTGCAGAGAGATCTAGCACGTT
Organism: Cyprinodon diabolis; assembly: GCA_030533445.1. NCBI lineage: Eukaryota > Metazoa > Chordata > Actinopteri > Cyprinodontiformes > Cyprinodontidae > Cyprinodon > Cyprinodon diabolis. The sequence goes on from CM060077.1 coordinate 41,914,940, forward strand.
CAAGGTTCCGTGAGTCCAACAGTGAGTTCAGGCAGGTTCAGGGTTCCGTGAGTCCAACAGTGAGTTCAGGCAGGTTCAGGGTTCTGTGAGTCTGCAGAGAGATCCAGCATGTTCAAGGTTCCGTGAGTCCATCAGAGAGTTCAAGCAGGTTCAGGGTTCTGTGAGTCTGCAGAGAGATCCAGCACGTTCAGGGTTCCATGAGTCCAACAGTGAGTTCAGGCAGGTTCAGGGTTCCCTGAGTCCAACAGAGAGTTCAGGCAGGTTCAGGGTTCCGTGAGTATGCAGATAGTTCAGGCAGGTTCAGGGTTCCGTGAGTCTGCAGAGAGATCCAGCACGTTCAGGATGAGTCCAACAGTGAGTTCAGGCAGGTTCAGGGTTCTGTGAGTCTGCAGAGAGATCCAGCACATTCAAGGTTCCGTGAGTCCAACAGTGGGTTCAGGCAGGTTCAGGGTTCCGTGAGTCCAACAGAGAGTTCAGGCAGGTTCAGGGTTCCGTGAGTATGCAGATAGTTCAGGCAGGTTCAGGGTTCCGTGAGTCCCCAGAGAGTACAGGCAGGTTCAGGGTTCCGTGAGTCCAACAGAGAGTTCAGGCAGGTTCAGGGTTCCGTCAGTCCAACAGAGAGTTCAGGCAGGTTCAGGGTTCCGTGAGTCCACAGAGAGATCCAGCAAGTTCAAGGTTCCCTGAGTCCATCAGAGAGTTCAAGCAGGTTCAGGGTTCTGTGAGTCCACAGAGAGATCCAGCAAGTTCAAGGTTCCGTGAGTCCAACAGTGAGTTCAGGCAGGTTCAGGGTTCCGTGAGTCCAACAGAGAGTTCAGGCAGGTTCAGGGTTCCGTGAGTATGCAGATAGTTCAGGCAGGTTTAGGGTTCCGTGAGTATGCAGAGAGTTCAGGCATGTTCAGGGTTCCGTGAGTCCCCAGAGAGTACAGGCAGGTTCAGGGTTCCGTGAGTTCAACAGAGAGTTCAGGCAGGTTCAGGGTTCCGTGAGTTCACAGAGAGTAAAGCAGGTTTCGGGTTCCATGAGTCCACAGAGAGTTCAGGCAGCTCATTGTTCCGTGGGTCTGCAGAGAGTTCAGGCAGGTTCAGGGTTCCAAGAGTTCTCAGAGAGTTCAGGCAGGTTCAGGGTTCTGTGAGTTCAACAGAGAGTTCAGGCAGGTTCAGGGTTCTGTGAGTCCAACAGAGAGTTCAGGCAGGTTCAGGGTTTCGTGAGTCCAACAGAGAGTTAAGCAGGTTCAGGGTTCTGTGACTTAAACTCCATCACTGAGTCTTTTACCTGATTTAAAATTAAAGTTTGCAACTACAAACGAAACAACATTCCTATTATTTGAATATTTTGAAGCATCCGTAAAAATTTGAACATATCCAGAATATTTGTTATCTAAATTTTGTTTAACCAAACTTGAAATATCTGAAATATCCTCCTTGTTGTTTTCTGTTTGACCTATGACCTAATACCTGCTTAACTGACATTTATTTGAGATCATTCAAGATCTATTATAGAACTACCTACTTCCCATCAACTGGTCTGGAGTGGGGAATTGTTTATGTATTTAGCAGATGCTTTTATCAAACGCAGGCAGAGTAAGGCAGGTGAGTGAACTGAGCAATTAGGGTCTTGGACGTGAAGGGTCTTGCCTAAGGACCCACACTGGCAGCTCATTCGACCAGGCTTCCTGTTTGCAGGATGGGTGGCTTACCTCTTCAGTTAGCCATCAAACCGGATGTAGTATTTGGAACAAAGACTTTGATTGGAGGAAGCTGTGGTTATTGGCTGATGGTGTTGTTCATTTACAGACATTTATGAAGTTGCGAGCGCAGAGACAGAGTCGAGCAAGTGGAGAAACAGCCAAGTGCACAGCTACGAAGTGCAGAAAGAGCAGGTCGAGCGCATGCAGAGACGGAGCCAATCACGAGGACAGTGGGCTGAGAAGAGTTTTTCAGAGTTGAGTGCGCGGCGGACCGGTTTTGAGCGTGCGCCTAACTGCATGCTTGGATTGGTTCCTGCGCGCTCAAACAGAAGGCGCAAATATCACTCCATAGGAGTTCTGCCCACAGTGGACAATGGACCCATGGCATCACATAGAACTTCCTAAACTTCAGCCTGACAAGCAAACCTTTTGATGGAACTTAGCAGGGAAAGACTGCCTGGCCGTTAGTCTCTTTACTTTGAGTGGAATTATCGACTTGTAGCAGCTACCTGTTTGAAAGTCAATCATTTAATTCTTTATTGCAGAGTAAGGTTGTGAAATTTACCAAAACACTGACAGTCCATAATTATGAACTCAATAATTAGGAGTTATGGACTCCACAACTTTGGACTTAGTGGAAGTTCAGTTTGTTAGCTATGCTGAGAGGAGACCAAAGCTCAAGGTTTTGAACTTTCCAACAAAACTGGCCTGATTTTCTGCAATTCCAAATGAGGAGAGCTAAAAGTGGCTCCGGGCCCTCGGCTCTGAGGCTCTGAGCTCTGAAGCTCTGCAGCGATAGTGATGAGGTTATGGCAGAACATTTAATGTGCTGCTCTCTGCTGCAGTTACATGCAGCTTCCCAGATTTATGTGCATACAGTAACTCTTCCTTTCTATGTCCACAGGGGGGCGCCATCTGAGATTGCTGAACCAGCAGACAACTAATGAGAGGCGGGCTGGCAGGAGTGATGTCTCTGCACCTGATGGTGATCTTAGTGAACTTCAGCTTCCTGTTGCTAGTTTCACATACAGGAGGGCCAGAGTCCAGCCCTGAACCATGAGTGACCAGACTTTATGTCCATGAGAGGATCTCTGAGGAGGGTGGGGTTCTTTGTTGTGAAGATTATTTTTCCAGAATATCAGATAGATGTTTTATAAAATAAATGTATTCAAACAAACGATCTGAGTTCATTTCATCCAGACCTTCAGCCTCACGTTAGAGATGCTGGAGGTGCTTTGGCTCTTTGTCATCATTCCTCAGGTCTTCCAGCACATTGGGGGGGGGGGGGGGGGGGGGGGGTTCATTCACTCATCCCAAAAAATGGCGTCTGGGGGAGGGGGAAATAGCTTCAGTTTGCAGCAGTAGAGCCTGAATGACACTCTGGAGAACAGCATCAGCATCTCTGCAGCTCCACACAGCAGACAATAGACAGTGGAGAACATGGAGGGGAGGAGGGGGCTCCTCCTCTCCTCCTCCTCCTCCCAGTCCTCCCAGTCTACAGGCTCGTCAAACAGAGAAATAAGCAGATCGAGCTCTGAGGAGAGGGGGACGGTCCTCATCCTCCCCCCCCAACCCTAGCCCTCACCCCCCCAACCTTACCCCCCCCCTCTCTCTCTCTGTCTGTCCGTCCTCATCCTCACCCAGCTGCTCCCTTCATGGAGAGGAATTATCCCACAGCAGGATTTGGAGACCTGGAAGCTGCAGCAGGATGGAGGTCCGACCGCTCCACCAAAGCGAGGTAAGGGGGGGTAAGGGGGGGGCAGCCTAATCGATGCTGCTGCCGCTTCATGCAACCTGCCTCAGGTCCAGCATGGAGATCAGGAGCATGGGGGGGGGGATTCTGGGGAGCAGGAACCGGAATAAAAACCCAGAACTGACTCCCCAGGCTCCATCATTGCCCCCCCACCAAGCAGGTCCGATCATTTCAACCTTTCCTCTGGAGCTCCTGATGCTCAGAGGAGACACTTTCCCACGCAGCTCCAGGCCACCTGAGGTCCACTCTGACAGTCAGAACCAGGTCCTCTTCAACTTAGCATAGCTGCCTGTTAGCTTCGCTCCATGTTAGTGGTCGCCATGGCAACCAGCTCAGCCTCCTGTCACCATGGAGTCCAGGTAGCGCTGCTCTGATTGGAGGAGGAAGAGGTTCTGTCTGCTTGGAGAACAATAAGGAACCTGAGTGAGAGGAGCTTCCAGAGATCCTGCTGATGCTCCTGACAGCAGCTCCAGATGAAGGAAAAGACAGACTTCTAGATCTTCTAGATCTTTGTTGGGATCAAAGTGGGCAGATAGAGATTAGATGGACCTGTTGCTGAACAGAACAAGCAGAAGATCCAGATATTCTCAGGTTCCTCACCCTGAATATGAGAGCAGATGGAGATGTTCCTACTAACATCGTCTACTGCAACTCTCTTTTCCACCAGCAAACAGTCAATCTGTTCTCCTAACAACATGGAGAACTACTGAGCTGCACCTTTGGAATGGAGCAGCTTAGCTCAGAGCGAGCAGAAACTCCCTTCCTGTTGGCTGTTAGAGTGACGACAGCTCAGACTGTCAGTCAGACTACAGCAAATCATCAGGAAAACATGTCTGGATTTAAAAAGCAGACCTGATGAACATCAGCAGCACGTTAGAAAGGTCAAAGTTCATTATCAAACATAGGTGGCTTTAGACAGGGGCATCAGGGGCCCCCAATTCACTTCAGTTCAGTCAATTATTATAGCACCAATTCAACACATCATCATCTCAGAGACGATTCAACTAGATTGGTTCAAAGTTTCTATCTAAGAAAAACCAGCTGATTGCTTCCAGGCTTTAACTTACAGGACATCCCCCTCCTGGATGAGGCTGTATCATTTCTGTCATTGACTCTTCAGCAATCCTTCACACCAGGCATGCATGCAACCACAGTGGAGAGGAAAACTCCCTTTGAACAGGAAGAAAACTCCAGAAATAACAACCAGGCTCAGTGTGCTGGATTATGGATGATCTGTCCTTACAGCCAAATTATGTCATTTTTTTCGTAATATGTAGCCAACATTTGGAAGAAGAATGTTTTCAAGATGACGTGGATAATAGCGCGTTGTGACAAACAGATGCAGCACTGGGACTTGATCAACAGCCGATACCGCACCGTGACGTCACTAACCAGTAGGTGGCAGTAGTGTTCTTTGACAAACATGGAGGCCTCCAGTAAAGCACATTCACATGAAAATGACTCTGAATTAAAAACACTGATCATTTATTGAACAGGATGGAATCATTTCAGATTTAAAGAACTTTCAGAAGTTTGAATTCTGAATATGAGCGACTTTTCCTTTAATGGTCTGTACCTATAAAGCGGTCTTTTTAAAGTCAGCAGACTTTACCAAAGCACTTCTCTGACATTTACTCACACACTGATGGTGGTGAGCTACATTGTAGCCACCGCTGCCCTGGGGCTCACTGACAGAAGCCAGGCTTCAGTACACAGGCGCCACCAGGATCTCTGACCACCATCAGTAGGCAACACAGGTGAGACACGCCATAGTCAGGCCTATAATGTTCATCCTGCCTTCCAGGCTGACCAGGCTAAAGGCCTTTGTTATGATGACGCTGGCACTGATTGGACCAATCACAGGTTTCCTCCTTCCACTCTGATGACAGACGTCATATTTTAAAATGAAGACGTTACACTCTGAGCTTCAGGATCATCTGCTAAATCAGAGGTCACTCACCTGGAGCCCTGTGGCTCATTTCATGCAGAGAACAATGATCTGTAATTATTTTGGTTTTCTTTCATTCGTTGGTTCTTTGCCCCCGTGAAAACCCATCTGGTTCGCCGGATGATGACTGCTATTAATGCGTTAGCAAAGTTCTAGTCTTTGCAGCAGCGTCCCTCCAGCTGGGGGCGCTGTAGCTGCCAGAGGAGAAAAGGAGCTCATTTAGACAATGGAGGAGAGGAACAGAGCTTCATTCTGCTGCAGCTTGGATCTTCTACCTGTGAAATCAGTCAGCATGCCGTAGATGTGTGGATGTCTTTGTGTCCAGGTTCATTTTACTGGACAGTTGTTATAGATGCTATCATGGCTCAAACAGATAGCCACCCTTTGTTATGGCAGGAAGATGTTATTAACCAGTGATTCATTCAATTTGCTGGACGGATCTATATTTATGTTTCAGCTCCAACCTTCGGATCAGGACCCCAATGTTTCTTCATTTCAGGAAGTTCAGCTTATCTATTTTACTTTCGGTATACATAGAGGGAAACTGTTTAGTTTATTGTCTTTTTGATGATACAGTAGTGTATTCTGTGTCTGAAAATCAAACGATTAGAAAGACCTGCACAAGGATTCCCTCGCGGAGGGATGGAGGGGGTCAGCATGTGGTTCTGCTGAGGTCCAGGGAAGTCCAGCTAACTCTGAGAGGGCTTCTATTCAGTGTATTTCTATAGCTCCAATTCCCATCATGTCATCTCAGTCACTTTCCAGTTCACCAGATCATCCAGTCAGATTGATTCAAAGTTTTCTATCTAAGGAAAACCAGCTGATTGCATCGACTCATTGACTCTTCAGCAATCCCTCACACTAAGCATGCTTGTAGCGACAGTGGAGAGGAAAAACTCCCTTTGAACAGGAAGAAACCTCCAGCAGAACCAGGCTCAGTGTGAGCGGCCATCTGCTGAGGCCCACTGGGGTTCAAGGAGACAGAAGCAGGAGAAAATGTATTAATAATACTTTGCACAATTTAGAAATTTCTTATGAATATTTTGGGAAATGATTTTGACCTTTTTATTTTACTAATAAATGTATTCTGATTTAAGTATTTTGAGGCCTAATCAACACAAGTTCACACAATGACATGGTCATTACGTTGTCATGGTAATGTCAAGCAAGCTAGAGGTCGTAGAGTGAAGAGGAATCCTGCTCACGGCAACACACTAGTAGATTTACAGGGTCTAATGACAGAAACGAGGAGGAAATATGGCAGAGAAACGCATTCAGGTTTGTCCGCTGATGTGAGACTTTATCTCCACCACCTCAGAGCGCACCTGAACATTTGGACACCTGTAACCATGGCAACCTGCCTGTAGCTCAGAGTAAGACCATGGTGATGCCATGCACTTTCATATCTATTCGCGCAGTTAAATGTAACCATAGTATTTTAGAGTTATTTTTATCTTGGGTTCTTTGTGTAATAGATGTGTAGAACTGTTCAATAACGTTTAAATTGTTAACTAATATATTTATGTCCTTGTGGTTTCCTGAAAAGATTTCGGACATAAACACAGTGACTCAGTTTCCTGCCAGCTGACCAAATATATGCTATTATAGTGTTATTGTGAAGTTGAATTAATAGCGCAGATATTCACCTGAAAACTAATGATGTCTGTGTGTTATAGACCGTGGTTGCGTGTATATAACAATAAGTAGTGAATCTCTATCTATTTACGTATTTATTTTTATTGTATTTTTAATAGTCCTATAGGCTCATAGGTCTTCTAACCATAAAAAACCCCCAAAATGTTGATGGCACCCCCTGTTCAAAAGTACTTCCAGCAACCCTGTATCTCCGTCTGAATTAAGTTCTTTTTTCTGTGATATCTCTGTATCTCAGTAACTCTAACTGTGCAGAAGCACTTTAAAACACATCGCCTTCTGCTGCACTTCTCTACTGAGCACTTGTTGCTTTCACAGTTTTATTTCTGGTAGGTAGGATAAGGTGACCAGATTTCTGAAATCCAATGAGGGAACATTTCCAGCTCGTAGATAAAAATAAATACATATCATGAAAATTAAAATAGGAAAAAAGGAGACAGTGATGCTTTCATCCATTGTTACATGTTTATTAATATTTAAACAACAAAAATCAATCGTTAAATCCAGGAATGCTCCTCTCCTACTTCCTAAGATTAATAAAATTAATCAATCAGTAGTGTTTATTAGTGCCATCCGGTCATTCAGTCTTCTCTACTTCTTCCCTCTCCATTTTCTTTTCTTTCTAGCTGACTCCTGCTTGCTCTCTGTGTTACTCGAAGTAGATTTTTCTTCCTTCTCTTTAACTGATCTTTCCATCAGTCTTCCTATTTTCCTCCGCTCTCATTCAATCTTCTTTCTATCAGTCTTCTAATCTTCTTCCTCTCCTCTTCTATCAATCTGACACTGATCTAAAACAGGGACATATTACAACCGAAATCAATGCTAGGAAACTGGAGAGAAAATATCGCTCCACATGCCTGCGGGAATCCTTCCTAGTCTGGAAAAATAGTTTACTGCTGTATAAGAGGACCCTTTGTAAAGCAAGAGCAGCATACTTCTCCTCATTAATAGAGGAGAATAAGAATAATCCTAGATTTCTTTTTAATCAAGTTGCCAAACTCACCCAGAGCCATAGCTCTGTTGAACCGTCCATTCCACCTGCTCTTAGCAGCAATTATTTTATTGGATTCTTTATAAATAAGATTGATCTTATTAAAAATAAGATCATTAGCACTCCTCTATCTATGATTGGTTTGTCTCTGGGGGGGGGGGGCAGCATCTGAGGTAGTCATGGAATCTGAACCGGGTTTAAACTGCTTTGATCCAGTTGAACTTTCAGAGTTAGCAAAACTATTGTCTTCATCTAAGCCTTCAACTTGTATGTTAGATCCAGAGCACTTCGCTCTCAATCTGCAGATTTACTAGTGGTTCCTAGAATTTCTAAAAGTAGAATGGGAGGCAGATCTTTTAGTTATCAGGCTCCTCTCCTGTGGAACCAACTACCAGTTTTAGTCCGTGAGGCAGACACCCTGTCTACTTTTAAGGCTAGGCTTAAAACTTTCCTTTTTGATAAAGCTTCTAGTTAGAGTGGCTCAGGTTATCCTGAGCTATCTCTATAGTTCTGCTGCTATAGGCTTAGACTGCTGGAGGACATAGGGACCCCTTTTTCATCATTCTGCTTCATTCTATCTCTATTCTCCCACTCTGCAGAATCTGTTAGTTCAATCTCTAACGTTCTGCTCTCTCTGCTTTTTCTCATAGTAGCTTCATCTGGTCTGTTCCTGTTTGGCTGTGACTCCATCCTGGAGAGAAATATCAGCTGTGCTGCTGCCATCAACACCTTTGTTTCTAGATGTTGGAGCTTGGCCTGTTTTCCAGTGTATTCCTGTTTCTCTGACTGTGACTAACTGGATGTGCTCTCTTCATCCTCTGACATGGGAGCTGGCTCGGAGCTCGTCTGCCTGGCTGTGTGTTTCCTGGACGGGGCCGCCTGTGGAGCTGGTTGACAGTTGCCTTTTGTATCTATGCTTCTTTTTCTATGTCTGCTTCTGTCTCCTTGAACCCCAGTGGGCCTCAGCAGATGGCCGCTCAAACTGAGCCTGGTTCTGCTGGAGGTTTCTTCCTGTTCAAAGAGAGTTTTTCCTCTCCACTGTCGCTACAAGCATGCTTAGTGTGAGGGATTGCTGAAGAGTCAATGAGTCGATGCAATCAGCTGGTTTTCCTTAGATAGAAAACTTTGAATCAATCTGACTGGATGATCTGGTGAACTGGAAAGTGACCTGAGGTGACATGATGGGAATTGGAGCTATAGAAATAAACTGAATAGAACTGAATTCTTCTTCTCAGCCCTTCTACACGTTTCACACAGTCTGATGGGTGGATATTCCCACACTGCTTATACCTGCAGAGAAAGGGTTGAATAGTAGAGTGTGGGATCTTCAGATTCCTGGCAAATGGATCCAAGGATGACCCAGATTCCTGGAGATCCCCCAGTAAATAAAACCAGTTTAATAACAATAGGAACCTTCAAAACTGTCTGACAGTTTAAGTTAGACAATAATTTAAAACATTTAACAGATGTGGAGTTAGAAAGCTGAGGCAGAGACATTTCTTGTAAGAAATAAGGTTCACATTTATTTAACGTCCTTGGATGGAGAGACGGGGCTCTGAGACATTTTAGTACATGCATTTGTACCTTACAAAATCACACACACACACACACACACCCCTGGGGAACCAACCCACCCCCTGCTTAAACAACTTTCTCACACTTGAACATTTGGAAGAAAAACAACTTGAGTTATTCCAAGGCCGTTCACCGTTAGGTTAATCTATGTTTCACAGGCCAGATGGATCTCCTCTAAACATCAGTCCTTCTTGTCATGATGGGTTTAAGGTTCTTAGCCCACATGCAGAACACAACGGAGGCTGGGTAAAAAATTAACAGAGTTTATTGAAGTTTCAACAACACAAGATAATGTACTGGTTCTGGAACTGGTCCGGGCAGGTTCACTGAAGTCTGCAGAGATGATAGTTTGGTTAGTGGAGCAGGCAGATGAGTTATGAGTTATTGATTATTCAGATTCTACCTTGACTGAGTCCAGGCTTCTCTTTGAGAGAGAGGGAACTGTTGCGAAGACTCAGAGGTAGGTGCAGACGGACAGCAGAGGGGTTGATGATCTGGGCTATTTTATATGGGCCAATGAACCGGGGGGACAGTTTCCGAGATATACCCTTGAGGGGAATGTCTCGTGTAGACAGCCATACCTCTTGGCCTATGGAGTAGTCAGGGGCCGGGCGTCTCTTGGAGTCAGCGAAGCGTTTAGTGGAAGCTGATGAGCGGTTGAGGGTGGCGATAGTGTCCTTCCAGATACGCTGACAACGGCGGATGTGATGTTGGACTGATCGGACAGAGATCTCTCTCTCGTCTGCAGGGAAAAGTGGAGGCTGATAACCGAGAGACACCTGGAAGGGGGATAGACCAGTAGAAGCAGATTTTAATGAATTGTGGACATATTCGATCCAGGTCAGAAACTGACTCCAGTCAGTTGGGTTGTTAGAGGTCAGGCAGCGGAGAGTGGACTCTAGTTGCTGATTCATTCTCTCTGTCTGCCCGTTAGACTGTGGGTGATAACCAGAGGTGAGAGATGACTTACAGTTTAACGCAGAACAGAAAGCTTTCCAGACCTGTAAGATGAACTGTGGACCGCGGTCGGAGAGGATTTCTTGTGGGATGCCATGGAGTCGGAAAACATGCTTCACGAGAAGCTGGGCCGTCTGCAAAGCCGTGGGAAGTTTCCTGAGGGGGATTAAGTGACAGGCCTTGGAAAAACGGTCGACGATGGTTAAAATGGTGGACATACCTCTGGATATCGGAAGACCAGTGACAAAGTCTACTGCGATATGTGACCAAGGACGGGTTGGAACAGGTAGAGGATGCAGCAGGCCAGAAGGTGGTTGGTGAGAGGTTTTGTTTCTGGCGCAGATGGAGCATGCCAAAACGTACTCCTTAACGTCCTTGTGTAAGAATGGCCACCAGAAACATCTTGTGATCAGGGCAATAGTTCTGCTTACTCCAGGATGGGCGGAAAATTTAGCAGCATGCATCCACTGGATCAGTCGGGATTTGACGGAAGATGGAACATAGGTTTTATTTGGAGGACCGTTACCTGGGTCAGGTTCAGAGGCTAGGGCAGAGTTGATGAGATCAGTGATCTCCCAGGAAACCACTCCAACAGTACAGGAGGCAGGGAGGACAGGCTCAGGTTGGTCAGCAGACGAGAGAGAGAATCGGGCTTGACGTTCTTGGATCCAGGTCTGTAAGAGATTATGAGATTGAATCGGGAGAAGAATAATGACCATCTTGAATGACGTGGATTAGATTGTTTGGCTGATTGGAGATAGGCCAGGTTCTTGTGGTCTGTCCAGACCAAAACTGGATGCTCGGCCCCCCGAGCCAGTGTCTCCATTCCTCCAAGGCGAGTCTTATGGCAAGAAGTTCCCGGTCTCCAACATCATAGTTTTGCTCCGCAGGTGAGAGTCTGCGTGAAAAGAAGGCACAGGGGTGAATCTTTTGGTCTGAATCAGATTGTTGAGACAAAACAGCTCCAACACCGGAGTCTGAGGCATCCACCTCTAAGATAAACTGTTTAGAGGGATCTGGCTGGATAACAATGGGAGCTCTTGAAAACAGGTTCTTTAATCTTTCAAAAGCGCTCTGGGCTTCAGGTGTCCATTGAAAAGTCTTCTTTACAGAAGTCAGAGTTGTGAGAGGTAGAGCTGTTTGACTGTAATTCCTTATGAAGCGTCTGTAAAAGTTTGCAAACCCAAGGAATCTCTGAAGCTGTTTACGGTTTTCAGGTGTCGGGCAGTCAGGAACTGCTTTTATCTTATCTTCGGATGGCTTAACCTGCCCGCCCTCGAGCACAAACCCTAGAAAAGTGACAGATGGTTGGTGAAATTCACATTTTTCTGCCTTCACAAAGAGCTTGTTTTCCAAAAGTCTCTGACGAACTTGAAGGACATGTTTCTTATGCTCTGATAGGTTCTTGGAGTAGATCAAAATATCATTGATGTACACAAAAACGAATACATTCAAAAAATCTCTGAGGACGTCGTTGACTAGAGCATGAAAACAGGCAGGAGCGTTAGTGAGACCAAAAGGCATGACCAAATATTCAAATTGGCCTAAGGGGGTCTTAAAGGCTGTCTTCCATTCGTCTCCTTCTCTTATCCTAAGAAGGTGATAAGCATTTCTCAAATCGAGTTTGGTGAAAACAGTTGCACCCTGAACAGGCTCAAATGCTGATGCCAGTAATGGTAGGGGGTACTTATTCTTGATGGTTATCTGATTTAGGCCCCTGTAATCTATACAGGGGCACAGGGAACCATCCTTTTTGCCCACAAAAAAGAAACCAGCACCAAGAGGAGAAGAAGATGGACGGATTATCCCAGCAGCTAGAGACTCATTAATATATTTCTCCATGGTCTCACGTTCAGGCTTAGAGATGTTATAAAGTCTACTGCTGGGCAGGGGAGCTCCTGGTAATAATTCTATGGCGCAGTCATATGGTCTGTGAGGTGGAAGAGACGTCGCACTGACCTTACTGAAGACTGGTGCCAGATCATGATACTCGGGAGGAACAGAAGTAAGGTCAGGAGAGTCCATCTCCCCCCTACCTCTAGGGAACTGCACAGCAGGAGCTGCAGAACGAAGACATGTCTCGTGACAGGAAGTGGACCAAGACTCAATGTGGCGTTCAGCCCAGTTGATATGGGGGTTATGACGTTCCAGCCACTCGAATCCCAGCACCAAGGGGGAGCATGCAGAAGGAAAGACAAAAAACGTTAACGTCTTACGATGATTTCCAGAGATCAAAAGTTCTAGAGGTTGTGTTTGATGAGTGACTTGATGAAGTTTCTTTCCATCAATAGCGGAAACTCTGAGAGGTTTAGACAAAGGAACGGTTTCAATGTGTAATTGTTGGACCAGATTTGAATCAATGAGATTTCTTTCACACCCAGAGTCAATGAAAGCCGATAAGGTGAGATTCTGGTTGGAGAAAAAAAGAGTAGCAGGCAACATCAGATGAGAAGCCTTTTCAGTTTTCAAATGGCCCGTCAGATTCCTCAATTCCTCTGACGGGCCCCGGCTTTTGACTTAGCCGGGCATGAAGCTATGAAATGGCCAGTCTCACCACAGTATAGACACAGATTGCCCCTAAATCTTCATTGTCTTTCCTCAGGGGATAGCCTTGTGTGTCCAATCTGCATGGGTTCGACCTCCGCTCCATCTGAGTGAGAGAATTGGACAGGCACAGAAAAAGTCTGGTTCTTAGACTTTGGCTTGGAACTGGGTTCTGCGGATCCAGAAAAAACAGAAGCATTATTTAATGCAGGAGCGGACACAGAAAAATTTAGACTTCTTTGTCTAGTGTTGTTTCTAGTTCGGAGCCTGTTATCCAATCTGATTGTTAAACGGATTAAATCCTCCAAACTAGTTGGTTCGTCGATCGTGGCTAGTTCATCCTTGATGTTATCATTTAAGGCCTTAAAATAAGCACTTTTGAGTGCACATTCGTTCCAACCTGAGGCTGCGGCTTTGACCCGGAAGTCGATTGAGAACTCAGCCACTGTAGAATTTCCCTGTCTTAAATCTAGCAGGGCTCGGGAGTCAATAGTTTTATCTGAGTCGTGGTTAAATACTTGGGAAAACTCAGATATGAACTCGGAAAAAGTACCAGAAAAACTGGATTCTGAAGAGAACCTTGCCTCCGCCCATTCAAGGGCTCGTCCAGAGAGTTGAGAAAGAATGAATGATATTTTCTTTCTGTCATTTGGAAAACTGCCAGGAGAATGCTCAAAAAGTAATCGACATTGAAACAAAAATCCCTTACAATCTCTTGGGTTACCTGAAAATCTTTCAGGCAGACTAGGACGGAAATAAGGAGGTGACGTCACTGCCGGTGACCTCGGAGGCGGAAGTGGATCCGGAACTGGACGTACCGCTGGCGTGGCGTTAGCATTACCCATGTATCTGGCATACGTTTGTAGCATTTGGTTCTGATGTTCAATCTTTGTGTGTAACTCACGGAGGGTATGCGCATGTCCAAGGATCTGAGCGTCCTGTTCCTCAAGCCTCCTCCGGAGGTGATCTGCTGGGCTTTTTGTTTGGCCGCAGTGTTCTGTCATGATGGGTTTAAGGTTCTTAGCCCACATGCAGAACACAACGGAGGCTGGGTAAAAGTTTAACAGAGTTTATTGAAGTTTCAACAACACAAGATAATGTACTGGTTCTGGAACTGGTCCGGGCAGGTTCACTGAAGTCTGCAGAGATGATAGTTTGGTTAGTGGAGCAGGCAGATGAGTTATGAGTTCTTGATTATTCAGATTCTACCTTGACTGAGTCCAGGCTTCTCTTTGAGAGAGAGGGAACTGTTGGGTCCAGAGACTGTTGGTTCAGCAGAGGATACGACCAGCTGCAGCGTCTAACTTCTGACTTTAATGGCAGACCTTGATCTGAGTTTCCAGCTCTTCACCAAGAGCAGCAGGGGAATCCACATAGGAGTCTTCAGGTTTGGTTCATCAGGGCAGATTGGCAGGTTAAGCTCACCCAGAGCTTCAGGCTAGAGACAGGTTTCCTGTGAGGCAAAAACAGAAGAGAGTTAGAATCTGATCTCTCAACAGAGACAACTAGATTCTTTCAGTTTCAGAGGCTCAGGTTTGCTAACCAAACTAAGGTCAACACTGCGGCATCGAAGGAAGGTCTGGCAGCTGGTTATAAAGGAGAGGTCTCCTGATGAGTAGATGCGTCTCAGGTGGGCTAGATAGCTCCAGCTCCAGGAGACCCACGGCGCACTCTGCTGGAGGAAGGTGGTACAGCTCCAGATCCCAACACTCCTCTTCATGCCATGAAGGAGGCTGTGTGACTCATTCTTATCTCGTATTGGTTTGGAGCCTTTGAGGCTAAGAACTCAAAACTTTTACTCCACACAGGGATGATCTTAAATGACTGCCTGGGATCATGGACTCGCCAAAGTCTGCAGCTAGCTTAGGTGTATCTGGGAAACGTTTGATATCATTAGTTCATTTCATCTAAACCAGCGGTAGGGTGATGTCTGCTGAAACCAGGGTTTGATAGATGAGGCAGGTTTTTTTAGCCTGACGTAGTCCTCCTCAATTCTAGTCAGAATGAGTCTGATGCTGCTCTATAGAGCTGTGATTATGGGGCGTGTTTCGAACGAACCAGGAAAAAAAATGCCTCTGCACTCAATTGGATAGACCTACAACCAATAAGAGCAACGGAGTGCGTGACGTATGTTAAGCGACGCATAGTTGTTGTCAACAAAAATCAAAGCGTCCTGTTGCACGCCTAGAATAAGAAGATGAGCCTTGATCGCGTTTCTCTGTTCCTCTTTTAAAATTAATTTGCTGTCGATATCTTCTAGAACAGACCTAATAGCAGAATCTACTCACCTCAACTCTCCAGCGGCAGCCATTGTTGTTGTCACCCAAGCGCGCTTTGGTGACGTGGTTGATTACGTTAATGTTGATCATCTGTCCATCATCGTATAAAGCCCGCCCTGACAATTTGATTGGCCCGCCAGATATTGTGCTAGCACACTCGCGCTACTGTTGAGCAATGCCAGACCGAACTTCCCGGCCTCAAACGTTGTGGGCGGGACTAAGTTTGGAATGGCACCCAGGCTAGGTTGTTTTTGAATAGGCTACAGTAGTTTATTTTGTTTACTGGAAGGTTGTTTGGTAAATGTTTCAGATAACTAATTTGTGTTGCAGGTTAGATTGTTATTGCATATTGCTGATTATTGTGATTTTACGTTTTAAAAGCTGACAGTTGATTCTAAAAATCGAATTTCATCAATGTGTTTTCCAGCCTGGTGTATGGGAGTTCCAGGTCACCCCATCCGGATTCAGAACTTCTTCATCGTCAAGCCTATGGCCCCCCTCACCCTCTGCAAGGCTATGCAACCAGCTCCAGGCAGGGGGGAGTCTTGGGGCCCCCTGGACGAACACTGGGTAAGGCCCCGTGCTGAACATGGTGTCGGGTGTGACCATCCCCATGAAGCAGGATTTTCTGTCAGACTGGAGGAATAATCGTATTTGGTGTGTTCTGGCCTTTATCCATCGATTGGGACCGATTGGTTCTGTCTCCAGCCTGCAAAACAAGCAGATCAAAGCCCCGCCCCTCATTTAAAAAAAAAAGAACATGAAATAAAAAAAAGCTGAAAATTCAGTTAAAAAAACAAGGTGAAAAACTGAAATAAGTAAAATAGCTTCACAAAATAAAAGTTTTGAAAGAAATAAAATTCCATTATGAAATAAATGAGTACATAAATTAAAATTAGATCAAAATGTCTTAGAATATTTACTTAGTTTAAATTCAAGGTGACATTTATTTATTTCATAGAATATTTATTAATGTTTTCTTGATAGCAATAATTATTTCTTTTTTCATGTTTTTATCTAATTTTTAATTATACGATTTTCCATATAAAGGGTCCTGATTGAGGAACAGAAAAAAGTTCCTATAGTTTAACATGAAGGCGGTTGGGTGAGAAAATTCAGGATGTTTTATGGCGATCCACTGCAGGCTTTTAAATCTCACTGTCCCAGTGTAAAGTCCATTAGGAAGCTTGCAGCTTCTGGTTTACTGAATCTACTGGTGTCCACCATCTGTAGGCAATAAAACTTTTTTACTTTGATTTAAGAACTAGAATGATATTACATTGCATTTAACTAACTTTAAATCTGTGTGAAAGTATTAAAGATTTGTCTTTTTAATTAACTTATTGTCCTTTCTACAAGCCTTGGTATTTTTGTTATGAAAGTGCACTATATTAAATTAATCTTAATCTAATTCTATATTTAGCAGACAGATACATTTTGCAGGGCTTCACATCGAAGAGGACGATGTTTTGTATACAAGTTTCTCAAATAAAACACCCGGCATTAAAACTGAAAAATAAGCAGCCAGACTTGAGGTGAACTGAATTATTGTTGGTTGCCAGGTCTTTCAGGGCTGTTTGACACCAGCCTGCACCATGCCACCACCTCTGGTCCTGATCCAGCTGTCATGAATCTGATCTCAGCGTTTGAGTCCCGAGGTCCACAGTCTACACCCTCTGCTTCCTCTCTCCTGTCTCCGTTTCGACCGCCCTCTTGGCAGCCCAGTGAGTATATGTGCACTTTTGCAAAAATGACTCAAAGATTGTCTTTGTGTTCTGACTCATTGTCTTTGCTGTTATCTCTTCTAGCCATGCATACTCAAGCCTCTGCAGAGCTCTTTATTTCTGGAGCACTCAAGAGTTCTGGGTCCTTCCCTTCAACCATTTCTGCGTATCGGCATCCTGGTTCATTCACCGGACGATCCTTGACTCCTCTATCATTTCAGGATACTTCAACATATAGTCCAAGTTCCAATGGTTTTCTTTCTCCCCATGATTCTCTGCTGAATATTAAAACTCCCCCCCAGTCCAGCTTGGGCTATGATCGCTTGCTTTCTTCTGAAACTGCCACATTTAGGGGGTCTCAGGAGTCCCCGGCTGCTCAGAATCAAACCACCTCTGACTCCACCAGTTGCCACTTGCCTCCTCCCCAGTTCAACCTGCTGTCCTCCCAACTCCCAAACCGGTTCTCTCAGTTGTATAATTCATCCATGTTCTCTTCTGCTGTAGCCTCGCCGGATGCAGCAGCCCCCCAGACACAGCCGGCTTCAGATAGGGGGGTTTCTCGTCAGGACAGTGTGATCAAACATTACCAGCGTTCACCCCCATCTCCGTCTGCATCTCTACAGCAATATGGACGCTATGGTGGGTCATCTAGGTACCAGCCATTAGTCACTCCATATCTGCATACTGGAATGCCCTCTAGTCCAGTGGATGAACAATGTTCTTCCACTGACCCTAAACCTCCACTGCAGAGGGAACCTGAAACTTATCAACCAGATATCCAAACTACCTACACAGTCACACCAACCATTTCATCTATTTCATCCTCTCTGGGCACAGAGGGGCCCAATGGTTCCTGTTCTACTTCCGGCTCCTCATCGTCCTCTTCCCGTACTCCACACTCTCCAAAATCTGCCTCGTTAACCTTGTCCAGTTCCAAGACAAATAGCAACTCCATATCTGCTCCTTCTTGCCAACAGCCTGTTCCTCAGCTAGATCCAGCACTGCCTCTGCTGCCATCTACGGACGTTCATCAGCCTGCTGTCACTCCATGCTTACCCAGCTATAGCTCTATATCTCTTGATAAATCTAGCACCATTATGATGACCCCTCCCCAGTCGCATGCTCAGTCCTACTCCCCCGGTGAAGCTCAATCTGCACACAAAGCTCAGACCTTTGAAGAATTCGGCTCACCTCGTTCCCAGGATTTAAGTTCTGGGGGAGGGGTTACTGGGGGAAAGGCTTTCAATAGTATGGGCTCAGAAGGACGATCGTTCTCTGCAGAAACAGTCTTTGGTGACTCCAGTTATGGATCTCCTTCTTTCAGGAGAGCAACAAGCCCTGCTTTGGATTATAAAAATGAATCAGGAAGAATTGGACCTATCTCAGGAGCAACTACACAAAGATGTGGAATAGGATCTGTTGGTTCAGTCAGTGCTATTTCTGCTGTTTGTAATGAAAGCTCCTACCACCTGCCCGAGTCAAGTAAATCACCTGCTATCATTTCTAACATCAGCCACTCTGTGCTACACACACCCTCTGCTCCTACACCATCCCCAGGGAGCTCAGGGGGGACTAAATACCTGTCTTCCATCTTGTCACCTGCATTCATGTCCTCCCCACAGAGTTTCCCTGATGCACAACAAACTCAAAGCGGCTCCAATCACTCATCAACAACCAAACCAAAAACTGACACAGCATTAGGGGCAGCTGATGGAGCTGAAGTGGAAGAAGCTGAGGATTTTCTATCTCTACACTTAATACATACACAAAAATCGACAGCTCATCTTTCAGAGCATCATTCCCAACACCTATTCCAATGTATATCGCAGGCTGAGGATAGGGACAGCAAGAGGATGTCTTTTGATATTGACAAACTGACAAATGAACGCTATCACCCTCAGAGTGTCATTCGTACCAATGACATCACCAACCACTCTGACCCTGCAGCAGCAATGAGTGAAACAGCAAGTGACCTAAATAGACAGTTAGAATCAACTCAGAAAAAACGACAGACCAAGTCAGATTTGACTGTATCCAAGTCCCCTTTTGGAGACGAAGAAGTAATTTCAGATTCTCTGTCACAGTCTGAGACAATCCAGACAAACCAACTTTACCATGAGTCTTTGGGGTCTGTAGAACAATATGAAAGAGGGGATCCCTATACCCAACACTCACACCACCAGCAGTCCTATCACACCTCCAATCTGTCCCTTTTTTCTCAACAGAACTCGCAACACTCCCAGGAAAGAACCCAGCTTACACAGCCTTCTCAGCATAGCCAGGCAAATGCCCACTCTCAAAACAACCCCCACATGGACTTACAGAAGAATTCAAATAAAAATGACAATGCTTACTTACGTAATACTCCAGATTTGCTTCTAGCTCGGCAATGCCAGCCCCCCCTTTCCTTTGCAGAATCATTATCCGACCCCTCACAGTCAACTCATATAGTGCAGTCCGTACTTACTTATACACCAAGCACTAAGATTGACCTTTCACAAGTAGCCCCACAACAGCAACAGCAACCACATCACCATTTAAGCCAGAAAAATATAATGGGGACAACATTAGTAAAAGCTACTGGGGTTGTATCCAATTCCCAAAACCTTTCTCCCCATGTGCTGCTTTCTCTGCAGAACCAAGTCAGAGATACGCACTACAGTTTTGCCACTCGATCAAGAGGACAGCCTCAAGCAAACACAAACCCAATGTCTCCCCTGGATATGCTAGACCAATCTCTTTCCCAGAACAATAACAGTGACACTGATCAATCACTAGGTGTGAATGTCCCAGTAGGGGAGGCAAGTAGTGGAGACAGGTACAGACATCAGCACAGACTTAAACCTCAGCATCATTCCCAGCCAAAGCACTCTGATCTTCATAACCTTCTTGCTGAACAAGATTTAGGGCAATCCGCATCTTTTCATGTTCACCACCTCAACTCTCCAGCTGCCCAAACCCACGCGCATGCCCTTCAAGGGCAACAAGCACATCCTCACCGGCAGATTTCAGGTGAACGGTTAGGTCATCCACAGACCCAGGGGATGACAGCAAACATGGCTTCTCCTCATCATCCACCGCAGACTCACCAAAGAGACCCACAAATGCGACTGCCACACTCTCGGTTAGACCAGCTCAAACTGCCCCGGTTTGACACCATTAGCCCAGCAAATAAAAATGGACTGAATCAAATTCACCAACAGACACGGTTTCCACCTCTAACATCTATCTGCTCTCCAGATTCTTTCTTACAAGATGAGTATCGTCCGTTCTTTCCGGAGATGGAGGACGCATTTTGTCCGACCGCATATAGGTCAAGCTGCACTGGGGATTCTGGAGCAAGGCTGGATGTTCATGGGCAATCACAGCAGGGTATGGAATCCCTAAAAATGGGAACTGCTAGAGAGGGATATGATGTTGGTATTCATCACACTGACCAGGGTTATGGACAGTACTGCCACAACCTTCCCCGAAAAGGTAATGACAATCAGCATTTAGATTTCGACTCTCTGAAGACCCACAAGCTTCCTTTAACTGTAAATACAGAGCAGCTTGGCCTAATCCAGTCCCAGGCTCCATCTATTGCACTGGGTTCAGAGGCCCAACGGGATGGATCAGTAAATAAAATTATGGGATCTATGGGAGGAAATTCAGGCACTACAGGTCTGACATCACCCATCTTTTGTTCTTCTAGACCCAGAAAACTTCTGAAGACCAGCTCTTTTCACTTACTCAAACAGCGTCGGGAGACACAAGCCCAAACAAAAAAAAATTATCCGCAAGAGTATGAATTTGAAGATGATGAGGATAAAGCTGATGCCCCAGCAGATATTCGCCTCACTAGCCGACGAGTTCCAGACCTGTTGCCGGACTTGGTGTCAAGTTGTAGGAGGTCAACTAGTGCTACTGGACTAACTCCAATGATGGGGGATGTGGAATTCTGCCATCCGTCTAGTTACACTCTCCTTGCGCACCATTCACAAGTACTACCTCACAATGGCCCTAAGAAAAGAGGCAGGAAGCCAACTAAACCAAAACGTGGAGGCCCTCCTCGTCCACGAGGTAGACCACGCATTCACCCTCATCCAGAGCCTCCCTTCTGCAGGGGAATAATGGGCTCAGCCACTGGACAAACAAGACGAGGACGTGGGCGGGGTAGGGGGCGAGGTAGACGAGAGGAAGGACTGGTGGAAACACATGAAGACATTAACAAAGCACAAAGCCTTCCGTATAATCATCAGCAGCAACAGTACGTCCAACAGCAGCACGTCCAGCAACTCCCACACCAACATTACAGTCTACAGACCGACCTTAATCAAGCTCCGCATGAACATGTGCAGAATCACTTCCATCATCAGCAGCAGGTTTCTTTTTCCAACCACCAACTGCACCATCAGCAACTTTATCAACCAGAGAAGCAGGAAGCACCCCAGGAACCGCAGCAAGACTCCACAAGACCATTCAAGGTACAATTCAGCAACACAAAAAATATTTATGCTTAATTTATGTTTGAGTGAAGGCATTTCTCCATCCATCCATCCATCCATCCATCCATCCATCCATCCATCCATCCATCCATCCATCCATCCAGGAGGCATCATAATCAGATGCCTCCTGGATGGATGGAGACCTCAACTGGTTCCTCTCTATGTGGAGGAGCAGCGGCTCTACTCTGAGTCCTCCCCGGATGACTTAGCTCCTCCCCCTATCTCTAAGACACACTACGGAGAAAACTCATTTCAGCCGCTTGTATACGGGATCTCATTCTTTCAGTCAAGACCCAGACTCATGACCATAGATGAGGGTAGGAACGTAGATCGACCGGTAAATGGAGAGCTTTGCTTTTTGGCTCAGCCCTGTCTTCACCACAACAGACCGGTACAGCGCACGCTTCACAGCAGACGCTGCACCAATCCGCCTATCGATCTCCCGCTCCATCTTTCCCTCATTCGCGAACAAGACCCCATTAAACTTAAACTCCTCCAGAAGGCATTTCTAATAGTTGATTTTTCGTGGAGAAGATGAACAATGATACACTATATTGCCAAAAGTATTTGCTCACCCATCCAAATTATTGGAATCAGGTGTTCCAATCACTTCCATGGCCACAGGTGTATAAATTCAAGCACCTAGGCATGCAGACTGTTTTTACAAACATTTGTGAAAGAATGGGTCGCTCTCAGGAGCTCAGTGAATTCCAGCGTGGAACTGTGATAGGATGCCACCTGTGCAACAAATCCAGTCGTGAAATTTCCTCGCTCCTAAATATTCCACAGTCAACTGTCAGCTGTATTATAAGAAAATGGAAGTGTTTGGGAACGACAGCAACTCAGCCACGAAGTGGTAGGCCACGTAAACTGACGGAGCGGGGTCAGCGGATGCTGAAGCGCATAGTGCGAAGAGGTCGCCAACTTTCTGCAGAGTCAATCACTACAGACCTCCAAACTTCATGTGGCCTTCAGATTAGCTCAAGAACAGTGCGCAGAGAGCTTCATGGAATGGGTTTCCATGGTCGAGCAGCTGCATCCAAGCCATACATAACCAAGTGCAATGCAAAGCGTCGGATGCGGTGGTGTAAAGCACGCCGCCACTGGACTCTAGAGCAGTGGAGACGCGTTCTCTGGAGTGACGAATCGCGCTTCTCCATCTGGCAATCTGATGGACGGGTCTGGGTTTGGCGGTTGCCAGGAGAACGGTACTTGTCTGACTGCATTGTGCCAAGTGTAAAGTTTGATGGAGGGGGGATTATGGTGTGGGGTTGTTTTTCAGGAGCTGGGCTTGGCCCCTTAGTTCCAGTGAAAGGAACTCTGAATGCTTCAGCATACCAAGACATTTTGGACAATTCCATGCTCCCAACTTTGTGGGAACAGTTTGGAGCTGGCCCCTTCCTCTTCCAACATGACTGTGCACCAGTGCACAAAGCAAGGTCCATAAAGACATGGATGACAGAGTCTGGTGTGGATGAACTTGACTGGCCTGCACAGAGTCCTGACCTCAACCCGATAGAACACCTTTGGGATGAATTAGAGCGGAGACTGAGAGCCAGGCCTTCTCGTCCAACATCAGTGTGCGACCTCACAAATGCGCTTCTGGAAGAATGGTCAAAAATTCCCATAAACACACTCCTAAACCTTGTGGACAGCCTTCCCAGAAGAGTTGAAGCTGTTCTAGCTGCAAAGGGTGGACCGACGTCATATTGAACCCTATGGATTAGGAACGGGATGTCACTTAAGCTCATATGTGAGTCAAGGCAGGTGAGCAAATACTTTTGGCAATATAGTGTATAACTATGGATTTATAGGAAAGACTCTGGAATGCTAACAGTTGGTCAGATTAAGGTCTTTATTTTAGCATGTTCTGGTAATTTAAATCAACTCCATATAAAATGATTTTCTGGGAATCCATTGATGCTCCTTTTTAAAATCTTCAGATCATTTTCTATCACAAAGACTTATTAAACCTTTAGGATAAACAATTTTAGGGTTTGGGGGTTTTTGGTCTCTTTCTGAAACAATCTATTTCTGTTACTCACATGCTGCTGACTTCACACGACTTCTCTGTGCATGCTCTGTGATGTCATTCCTGCAGCAGTACCACGCCTTCATCAATCGCCCCATCGTTTTTTATTTATTCCTGAATAACTTTTTAAATGATCTAGCTCCCAGCTTTTTTTTACATTTCCTTTCCACTGCCACTGTACAGAGCAACCAAATTCCCTCTCTGTATTCAACCCCTCCCCTTGGGGAGCAGTGGGCTGCTACTGTGGGGCGCCCAGGGAGCAGGGTGGGGTTAAGGGAGCGGCAGTCTGTGGGAGTGGCACTCAAACCCAGAGCCTCTGGATTCCAAGCTCTATGCCCTAACCACTAGGCCATCCAGGTTCAGTTTGCATGTGGACTGGACCAGTTAATCCAAAACAGTTGTAAATGACCCTCTAAGTTCTCCAGAAGTCAGAAGCCTCTGTCAGCGATGCTTCTAGGTCGTTTATTCCTAGTTCAGCCTGAATAGGACCAGCATATGGTCTAAACCAGGGTTTCTTAAGCCCGGTCCTCAGGGTGTCCACATGCTGGACCTGAAGAAAAGGTGATCCACAGGCCTTTTCAGCATTTGGTGGCTGCAGACGAGGAAAGGCATTCATTCATTTGAATGAGTTTTTTTTATTAGAGATACATTTAAAACGCGAAGGATGGTGAGGATTAGAAACACTGCTTTAAACTACAGAGAAAAACTTAAAAAGATTGAATGAGCTGGAAGCCTGTAACCTAAAATGGCGGCAGGTCGTTATTCCTGACACTGTCAGTTTGGAGCCAGAGGCTCAATCAGGTTCAGTTTTGCTGCTAAAC
>CM060077.1:41941888-42049388 GCA_030533445.1 Cyprinodon diabolis
GATTTCTAAAAAGCTCCTAGCGCCAAATCTAGAGACTTTTTTCTGCTACTGGAGACTTTGGAGACAACATCTAAAAGCAGCGAACTCTGCTCTCCAGAGCAAGTAGATTGGTAACCCCGCCTCCTGCTCTCCTCTATCTTGTCTGCTGTCATGATTCATGCAGCTATTATTTCATCCAAATGAAAAATGGAGAACAGATAAGCAGATCATGGCTTGTCTACAGTGAAAAGAAGGACTGGGTTATTTACTTTGGCCTTTTTGGAAACACAGGAAGGAGCAATCAGCTAAGTGAGCTTAGTGCTTGGAAAAAATCTTTCATTCCTTTAGAGACAGCATGAAAAGTCAGCTGAGTACAAAACATAGAGAGGAAAACAAGAAGAAAAGGGACAAGAAGAGAGGGACACAACCTAGAACAGATCATGGATGTCTATTCTATTAACATTTCTCTATCTGGAGAATGAGGCTGTTTGATGTGTTGTATCCTCCATTCAGAGGGCCCCCGCCTGTCTTTGCCTAGGGCCCTAAATTTCCTAAATGCGCCCCTGGTCAAGCCTTTTGGTTGTTTTGGTTCAGCAGTGGTTCTGGTCTTTAGTGTTCCTCTGGGGTCCCCTGGGATCTCCAGGTTCTGGATCAGGGTTCTCATTGTGGTTCTTTTGAGTCCCAAAGAATCAGAATAATAGAATAACAGATAATGGAGACTGACCCCCCCCCTCCATAGCTGCTGACGGTCAGAGGGGGCTCACCACCAACAGTGAGGATATTCTTTGGAGATCCCTGACGTTAAAAAGCTGCTTTCTAAGGAAAGGACATTTTCATTTATTTGATGCCTTTAATTCTGCTGTAAAGATCTGTTGTTCTTTTAATGAAATATTACGATCAGCTGATTAAATAATCTAATAATTTAGAAGCAAAGAAGGAAGTCAGCGCGCGCTGTGGACGACAGCAGCATTAAAACCCTAAATCCAAACCTCTCTCATAACAAAAGCATCTTTCTCTGACTTCACTGCAGATGATGGTTTACGACTGGAAACAGGAAACAGATCCTGAATCCTGGGCTGATCTGCAGAAACTCTCCACTTCAGTAAGTTTCTTTCTATCCTCTGCAAAACCAGCAACGCCTCATCTATAATTCATAGCTCATCTCTTCAAACTAATGCTTCTGGTGGAGGAAGGAGATTCTCTAATAGATTCACACCTCAGGTGGCGGCCAGCACCTTCCCAGCCTCAGATCAACCAAACATGGATGCATGTATGAACGTGTTTCCTGTTGGGTCCCAGAATCTGATTTAAAGGGGTGGGGGGCGTGGGGGGGTTTGACTGACAGCCAGCTATGTCTGGATGACAGAATAGAGTGCAGAGAGATGCTAGTTGCCAAGGCAGCTGTTGCCACAGTTACTGCAGTTTTCTGAAGAGGCCCCATGCTGCCACCTGCTGGCTGTTTGCTGAAATTAGCTGCAGATCACCAGGAAAGCTCTTCATTAGACTGAATTAGATTCTTATAGTGAAAAAACTGTTTTATCAGGATTCAAGAGCCTTTATTGTCTTCATATCTCCTTAACGACATTTTTCTGAGAGACAACAGAGCAAAATACATAAAGTCTATTTATCTGTGAGACCACTGCATGTCTTAGACAGCAGTAGGATTAACAGTTCAGTCACGCAGTACAAATGTGCTGCTAATATCTGTTCCTTAGCTGGAATCATGCCTGGTTTTAACAAAATGGGCCTCATGAAATATTTCTGAAGGCTTTGATTCTGATTCTCTTCTATTAATCCTTTATAGGGCTAGTTGCTGCTTTTGGTCGCTCGTATAGCCTATCTGTCCGTGAGGTCTAGAAGCAAAAAAGATTCATATCCAGCCATTCAGCAAAGATACTACTACATGGCTGCACATGTCAGTTTGACATTTGACCAATTAGATGAGCCCTTGGATGATGTCACCTACAGTAACTCTAGTTGAAAAAAAGGTAATAAGTTAAGAAAAAAGGCAAAAAACTAATTGAAAAGTTAAAAGGTTATGTCAAAAAGTTAATACGCAATGTAAAAAAGTAAAAAAATGTAGGTGTGTCTGTCAGAATTAATTTTCTAAGGTTATTTTTTAACAAAATAAAAGTGTGTTTCTTTATCTCTTAGTGTTTTTCATGAAGCTCTTATGGAATGACTTTTGTTTTTTTATTTTTACATATTAGGGCAAGTTACATTTTATTGTTAATACCCTGACCTTGATTTCTGCCATCAAAATATACATATTTTTAAAAATGTTACTAAGGTAATATTTTGGATTTTAAAAAGCATTTCATTGAGTGCCCTGTAAAGGGTTAAGGCTGGATATATGGAAAGCATAACTGATCCGGACTGCTCATCTGTCTGAGACGCCATCCATGCCCTGAACTTCATGCCTCTTGCCTCTTTACCCCAGGATTACTCATAGCTCTCCTTTATCAGTCCGGCTCCAAGATGTGCCCATATCCTGTGTATTTCTAAAGACACGAAGGCTGTCCTGATTAGATGACCTCTGTACACACAGTGACATCCACAATGTGAAGGAAGGCCTTCTACTCTGTCTAATCTGGCTAACAGAATAACAATGCACATGATGGATAAAGAATAAACCTAACAGTGCGCTATAGATAAAAACTCCCTGATGGATTTGCAGTAGAATTCCCATTTCTCTGATTAACGATGACCTTAGAATTATTGGTGAAACTCGTGCAACATCCGATGAAAGTGGCATCTACGAGTGAACGCAGATTAATAAATCTAATAGATTATTCCGACAGTGAAAACATTAAAACCAGCATATTATCACCAGACGCAGGAAAAGCATTTGTTTTCAAACATATTTATTGTCAAACATTTCTTGTGACATCTATAATAAAAAGTAAGGATAGTAAAGACATAATAAAAAATAACATTAACACAATAATGATGATAGTACCAAAAATAAAAAACAACCAGAAAGTATCCTGCTGTAAAGAAATGAAGTATCAAATACAAGAGCTACAGGACCCCATCCCATCTACCCCCCCCCCCACCCCCCAGGAGTGCTGCGCTTTGGTCACATTAGTTGTTTATTGAATGAAGGGAAGAGACCAACGGCTCTAAAGTTTTTTCAAACTCCCTCAGTTTTTCTTTTAGAATGCATCTGATTCTCTCCAGGTGAAGGGTGTCGGTCAGGTCTGACAGCCAGCGCTTAAATGAGGCCACTTCCTTTTCCTTCCAATGTAAAAGGATCCGTTTTTTGGCAGTTATAACACCATATGAAAGAAGGCGCCTTTGTGCTGCAGTAAACTTTAAGAGCTCATCAGATATTCCCAGAATGATCAGAACAGGATCTGGGATTATACGGACGTCCAGAATCCTAGACAGGAAATTAAATATATCGCCCTAATATTTTTGCAGTTCATGACATAGTGTGTGTGTGATAAGGTAGCCTCTGCGCATTCAAAATTCTCGCACAATGTCTGGAAATATTTTATGCAACTTGACCTTGGAGTAAAGTAGCCTATGTAGAATTTTAAATTGCATCAAACCATGTCAGGTGTTAATTGAACAGTCATGTATGTGTTCAAGGCATTCTTCCCACACAAACTAAGGTAGTTCCGTTTCCCATTTGTCTTTTAGGGCATTCATTTTAATGGGGATCTCGCAAGCATTTGGTGTTACCATTTCAAAGTCAGGGAGACGTGTTTTAACATAGTTCTTAATCTGAAGATATTTGAAGAAACGGTTCTTTGGCAATTCAATTTTCTCCTGGAGTTGTTGAAAAGAGGCAAATGTGCCCTTAATGTACAAGTCCCCAATGCTTTTTGTCCCAGATTCCCTCCACACATCGAATGCTCCATACAAAGTGGAGGGGATGAAGGTCGGGTTGGCTATTGGCAACAGAGAGGACAGCACACCAAGACTGAAATGCTTTTTCAGTTGTTTTAATGTCCTAATATCATCATGAATTATAGGGTTATTCTTGTAAAATGTTCTGCAGATCGTCACATGTGCTAATATAACTGCTCTTATTGAATGCAGTAAATAATCTTCACGCTCCGTCTCCAACCCATTGAAAGGTGCAGGGTCATCCTCCAACCAGTGTGCGATAGAGTGCAGCCCAGCAGTAATGCTTGAAGTCGGGTAGTGCTTGCCCTCCAACAGATTTATGTTTACAGAGGTGTTCTTTTCTAATTCTGTGTGCTTTGTAGTTCCATATAAAAGGAAGAATGATGGAGTCTATTTTCTTAAAGAAAGATTTTGGTTTTGAAAAAAGATAAAGTATCTGAGGGAGAAAGATCATTTTAATGGCATTGACTCTTCCCAAAAGGGAAATTGGGAGCATTCTCCAACACTCAATGTTGTCCTCCAGTTTTCTTAGCAAGGCTGGAAAGTTGGCCTTATAGAGGGTGCTGTAGTTCTTGGTAATTGTATTTTAAGCTGTCCTGGACTACCCACAGAGGAAGCTGTTTGAGCCACTCCTGATCTACCAAACGTATTGGTAACAGTTCACTTTTACCCCAATTAATCCTATACCCAGAGAAAACACGAGCTAAAGACCTCCAATACTGAAGGGTTGGTTACGGGTGGTTCTGTGATATATAGCAATATGTCATCTGCATACAAAGAGATCTAGTTCTTAGTGCATTCGTTATGGTAGCCATGTATCCCGGGATGTATACGGATAGTTTCTGCATGCAGTTCTATGGCTAGGGCGAAGAGTAATGGACTAAGAGAACAACCCTGTCTAGTAGCTCTACCCAGCTGGAATGGAGCTGAAAATGTTGGATTTGTTAGTATCTTAGCACAGGGATTATTGTACAGCAGCTTAATCCAGGACAGAAATGTATGGCAACACCCAAACTTTTCCAGGACAGCAAAGAGGTAGGGGAATTCTGCCCGGTCAAACGCCTTTTAGACATCTAGGCTAAGGAAGACAAGATCTTGTGTGGGTGGTCTATTACAGTGCATATTATTGAGGGTGTGAAAGGAGTTTCTATTTGGAATAAACCCTGTTTGGTCTGGATGCACTAATTGGCCCATAAAGTCAATAAGTCTCTTGGCTAGCATCTTAGCTACAATTTCTTGGTCAGTATTTAAGAAGGAAATTGGCCTATATGAGTACACTTCTTCTGGCTCCTTGCCTTTTTTTAATAGCAGGGTGATGGTGGCTTCAGTTAGAGTTTGGGGTAAAACGCCATCCTCATATGAGCGGGTATATAATGCATGCAGGTATGGAACCAGCAATGCTCCAAATTTGTTGTAAATCTCATTACTAAGTCCATCAGGTTCTGGGTTTTACCATTGTTTAGTGATTTAATAGTTGCTAGTAGCTCCTAACAGCTAATTCCTGCTTTTAAGATCTCACTCTCTGCTTCGCTAAAGGATGGGAGGTTGCATTTATCCAGAAATGACTGGGCCGCGTCCGGCGAGGCATTATGTACAGATGTGTATAGATTTTTTTTAGAATTTTGTGAATTTTCTGTCATTAATGTTTGTGTCTCCTGAAGTGATTTTATGAATTGCTCTGTCGTTTTCTATTTTACGCAAATGTCCTGCAAGTAATTTATGTGGTTTATCACCAAATTCAAAGTTTTTTTCCATAAAAGTTAAAAAAAACAACAATCCACTGGACTTGGTTTCCAAGATTTGAAGACGTTTCTCCACCTCCCCGGGAAGCTTTCTCAATTCAAATGTCTGGATCCGCAGTGAGTTTGAGTCTTATATGGACAAAGCCTTGTATCGCTTGGAAACATGCAAATGGAACCGATGAATGGGTCGTTTGGTTCCATCGTTAGCCTGTAATACCTGAAACCTGTCTATGATTGGTAAGGGTCGGTCGTTAAGGAGGTATTGTTCACCGGCTGGAGCGGGTAGGTGCTTTGTTCCTCTGTGATGGGGTGGGGGGTGTGGTGATATCTGGAAGGGATCATCTCTATAACTTAATTTTAGGTTTTTGGAAGCTGATCCAGACATTTGAATTGAGAAAGCTTCCTGGAGAGGTGGCGAAACGTCTTCAGATGGGCGTAGGTTTGCATAGGGACCATAGGGACATGTCCCTACCAACATTTTGAACCGTCCTAATTGTCCCTACCAATAATTGGAGAGCATACGGAGGTAAAACCCGCTGAAGGGTGGACCTGTTCGAATTCACAGCCAAAACTCTTCCGGTCTCCTTATTTTCAAGGACTTCGAGGATCCAGTCTAGGTAGACCGCGTCCTTGGAGGATGCAGCCCAGGTTTTCGAACAGAGCCTCTGATTAACAACAGGGCTGCCCGCACTGACGCGGCTCAGGGATTACGTCACACGGAGCGTCGTGCGCTGTGAAATCAGGACATTTCCTCACTTTCTAAAAAAAACCCGGGACGCCCGGGACAGGACGTGAAATACGGATATGTCCCGGGAAATACGGACGTTTGGTCACCCTATTTTACCGCCGTATGCTCTGTTGCTTAGCAACCGTGAAAGTTGACACACAAAGCAGGAAAATAATGAGGTTTTCAAAACTGTTTGTTTATTTATTTATTTAAAAAAAAGTTAAAGTGAACAAAGACTGATTTAATCCAGAGTGTAATAAAGGTTCCAACCAGCGGCAGCAGGAACCAATAAATCAAATGTAATGATAGAAACCTTAGTCAGTTAAATAACCTGCTGCTGTCAATCTGCACATCTCTGATGTTGCTGCTATTTTCAAATCTCCATCACTGTAAAAATGTCCATAGCTGCATATTGGATATTTATTCCCCAGTTTTATATTGTTAAAACACTATTTTATTTTTTATATTTTAACTCTTCCCTATTATGTTATTCTTAGACATTTTTCTAAGGTCCACATTTGTGTGACCATTTTCAATAATCTTTCTGCTGCTGTAAATCTGCCCATTGTGGGACAATAAAGGGATTTTCTATTCTATTCTATAAAAGAGGTAGAAATATATAAGTAAATCTAAACAATGTATCTACAAAACATATCTGCAAAATCTCTAATATTCAAAAACAAAAAATACTTAGTTAAGCATATTGTGCAAAACAGCAATAAACAAATTAAACTATCAGATTTATATTTCCCACTCTGCAGATATATTAGAATCTTTCCTTAAATTACATTAAACCCATTTATACAGTAACAGATAAAAACCTAGAGATAAATCAAACATTACCGCCACATATCTGACTCTATAACCATTAAAACACCTATTTTCATTCATTTCAGACGGAACTATTCACTGAGTTATATTATATTTAACTGAACTTCCAATTTCCACCACTGTGGTGCGCCAAGTAACATATTTCCTTTGATCACATTTGTTCCCCCCCCCCCCCCCCGCTCAAAGGTGTCCTGGTTTTCCCAAATGAAAATATGGTCACCTTAGAGTATAACAACAAGAAATGGCGCCTAATCATCTGCTATTTTTTGTTTAAATAGCATAATTAGGGTTCCATATAATAATAGTAATATATTTGACTATTTCTACTTCTAGAAATAGGATAAAGATAAGAACAAACAGAGTAAGAATATTAACATTGATTTTATCTTAGATTTCCACACAGTCTATAAGTAAATTGGTTCAAACATTAATGTCTGGTAAAAATGCATGAATCAGGTTGTTTATTTTGGATATTATTAAATTACAGATAAGATAGTGTTATATTGTCTTTTATAATTGTTAAAGTGATTTTATATTTGAATAAACTTAGGCTCATTCTTAGTGTTGTGTTTGTAGATGATGCCACTAAAAAAGAAAATAGACATAAGGAGCAATTTAAACAGGCAGACAGTAGCAATATAGGACAATGATAAAAGGTTGTGTTGCATTTAATCCTTTACTATTAAAAATGCACTTATAGATTATATGATTATAGGAAACACAGATATCCAGTAATAATGATGCAGGGCAGCTTGTAGGTGAAGCAGCTGCCCTTCAGCGCTTCAGGTGACGTCTAAATAAACCAGGTGAAACTAAAATATTTCCTCTTGAGGAGTTCTGGATGGAGAATATTGACTGATCTACGTGTGTTGCTCTGTCAGGGAAAGGCACATTTTACATTTATATTACTGTATGTTGTAGAGTCTCTATTCTCCAGTTAATGATGGATCACTTACTAAATTAGTTGACGATTATTGAAATAATCAACTCTGCACAATTCTGTATCTTCAGAAGAAAATACTGTATTTACCTTCTGTCTTAGTCGTTCAAATGAAACCATTTTCAAAGTGGAAAAAAGTCCTAATTCCACATTCATCAGAGCCGCTGATACTTCAACATTGATAAACAGCGTCTAATGAGTGTAGCGCTTATAACAGTTTTATTAATGTAGCAAAATGATGCTTTCTCTTCTAACAATGAATTCATCTTATCAGTACGTCAAGCATAAAAAAGGGCATGCACATGCAGTGCACCAATGACAACACACCAATAGTGTCCCTACCAAAGTTCAATTCAAAATCAAACGTACGCCCTTGCGTCTTCAAATCTTGGAAACCAAGTCCAGTGGACTTTTTTTGAACTTTTACGGAATGACTATGACCTGGATGACTGAGAACCTTCATCAAAGTGTTTGTGTTTTGCAAAAACAAAAGCTCTGCAAACCTTATCACAGTATTTTATTGAATTCATATTTGAGTGCAGTGATCTTTGTGTATTTTTCCTGACAGGGCTGTTGAGTACTATCCCTGTCTAACTGATTCATTTGTTTTTCTAATTCTGTTTGTCGTTCCTTATTACTGTTCTTAAGGAATGCTTGAAAAGAGATAACAGCCTGTGCAATACGCCTTAAAGGTTTCCCACAATAGTGAAATGTCATCTTTATCAGTGGTTTCCAAAAAAGATTTGTATATGCGTTTCTAGGTACTCACAGAACTTGATGTTTGTAAGGAGTTCTGGGTTGAATCTCCAAGTTTTTGGGTGAATAATTGCCCAGGGAGTTTACAGTTTTTATAAATTGCTATGACACAGTTTTCGATACATTTAACAGGTTTCCTAAACTCTTAAAGCACCTAAAACACACAATTAGCGGAACGGTTAATTTCATGTTCAAATTCACACATTGTAAACTAACTCCAAAACTATTTTCAATAATACACTAACACAACACAGCATGTCTAACAAAACACTGCAAAAATGTTTCAAAATCAAATAATTAGTCAAAACACTAACACTGTTCTCTTCCAACAGGAACATTAGTCAACCACAACACAATGACAAAAAAAAAAACACTATGATCAGCTGAAATTACAGAAACTGCATTATTAGATGTGTTAGGTGTGCCCTTATACAATAGACAGTACAAGGGCACACCTGAGTTTTGCACATGCATTTTGTTTCGTTGCTGCAGAAAGTAGCTTTATAGAATTTACATTTTATGAAACAAAAGACAGAGACAGAATTGCTGCAGAGTAAATACTTTATTTGCAAAAGGAAATTACTGCAAGATATACAATTAGAAATACTCTGGAATACCAGAAAAAAAATAAAATAAAAAAATTTACTTGGTCTTCTGCATTGGCCACATGTTTATGACATGGTCAATGATAGTGGCTCTGATTTGATCAGTTACCTTAGCTCAGGTCCTTCTATGAGCGCCACCACGCATTCTTATTCTTCCCCCTCTCCCTTGCCCCACTCCTCTCCCTTGTCCTGGTACTTGTCTTCCTCGCCCTCATGCAGGCATTCCTTTCTTTCTTTCTTTCTTCTTTCTTCTCTCTTCTTTCTTTCTTCTTTCTTTCTTTCTTTCGTTCTTTCTTTCTTTCTTTCTTTCTTTCGTTCTCTTTCTTTCTTTCTTTCTTTCTTTCTTTCTTTCTTTCTTTCTTTCTTTCTTTCTTTCTCTTTCTTTCTTTCTTTCTTTCTCTTTCTTTCTTTCTTTTTTCGTTCTTTCTTTCTCTTTCTTTCTTTCTTTCTTTCTTTCTCTTTCTTTCTTTCTTTCCTTCTTTCTTTCTTTCTCTTTCTTTTCTTTCTTTCTTTCTTTCTTCTTTCTTTCTCTTTCTTTCTTTCTTTTCTTTCTTTCTTTCTTTCTCTTTCTTTCTTTCTTTCTCTTTCTTTCTTTCTTTTTCTTTCTTTCTTTCTCTTTCTTTCTTTCTTTCTTTCTTTCTTTCTTTCTCTTTCTTTCTTTCTTTCTTTCTCTTTCTTTCTTTCTTTCTCTTCTTTCTTTCTTTCTCTTTCTTTCTTTCTTTCTTTCTTTCTCTTTCTTTCTTTCTTTCTTTCTTTCTCTTTCTTTCTTTCTTTCTTTCTCTTTCTTTCTTTCTTTCTTCTTTCTTTTCTTTCCTTTCTTTCTTTCTTTCTTTCTTTCTTTCTTTCTTTCTCTTTCTTTCTTTCTTTCTTTCTTTCTTTCCTTTCTTTCTTCTTTATTTCTTTCTTTCTTTCTTCTCTTCTTTCTCTTTCTTTCTTTCTTTCTTTCTTTCTTTTCTTTCTTTCTTTCTTTCTTTCTTTCTTTCTTTCTTTCTTTCCTTTGTCTTTCTTTCTTTCTTTCTTTCTCTTTCTTTCTTTCTTTCTTTCTCTTTCTTTCTTTCTTTCTTTCTTTCTTTCTCTTTCTTTCTCTTTCTTTCTTTCTTTCTTTCTCTTTCTTTCTTTCTTTCTTTCTCTTTCTTTCTTTCTTTCTTTCTTTCTTTCTCTTTCTTTCTCTTTCTTTCTTTCTTTCTTTCTCTTTCTTTCTTTCTTTCTTTCTTTCTCTTTCTTTCTTTCTTTCTTTCTCTTTCTTTCTTTCTTTCTTTCTCTTTCTTTCTTTCTTTCTTTCTTTCTTTCTTTCTTTCTTTCTTTCTTTCTTTCCTTTCTTTCTCTTGTTCGTTGTTTTTTTCCAGCCAAGCACAGCCCAAAGAGTCCTCTTTTATAACAAATGATCATGTGATTAAAATACCTCACACCTGAGTGTGCTTCCTGCATGGGAATCAGCTGTGATTTCAACAATTGCATAAGATCAATAAGCTGTCTCTCTATTAGCAATTGAATAAAATACAGGGAATGTATTTGTGTTTCGATTTAATGTGAAGAGTTGTTCACCTTCACTTTAGCCTGTAAGGTTAGGTGCAGACGTGTGTTTTCTGTTCTGACATACAGTGTCAAAGCATTGATGAATTGACTGTAAAATTTTATGGTTTTGGTCTTGTTTGAGCTGGTGTGAAAAATGAGTTTAAGCATTTTAAATTTGTGTTAATTGTATGCATAATGTATCAAAACAAAAAGAAATATATTAATAGAATAGCTTACAACATGCTGATGAAGTGCTAACTGTGTTAAGAGTTTTGGAAAATTGTTCAAGAATATGACGAATCTGTCACAGCAATTAAAACAATAAAAAAACTGTTATTGAAAATGATACTGGAATATGGTCAGAAATAATAATGTTGTGGTATTTGGCATTATAACAATAGGGCAACAATTTACCATAAACTAGGACGAAGTCTATCCTTGTGTAGACATTGTGTACTCTGGAATGAAAGGAGTACTCTCTGCCTGAAGAGTTAGAGAGCGCCCAAACATCAGCAAGATTCATATTCTTGTGTATGACCTAAGACGATCGCATGCCTTTGAGGGTTCTATTCTAATGGTAGAGGATCTATCCAGGTATGTAATCCAGAACAAAATAAAGTCACCACCATTGACTAGGTTGGTGTGAAATGTCAGGGCTCAAATTTAGGACTTTTCTAAAAAATTTGGGTCGTCATAGTTTAGTCCATATATATTCACTAAGGTCATTTGGGTGGAATGAATTTCCCCCACAACAATTACATACCTCCAATCTTTGTCAGCAATTGTGGACATTTGTTTGTCACAGAGTAGGTGTCTGGCTGGGGTGAAAGCAGCACTGCGTTTGACCACAGCTGCGTTTGATGACAGTAGTGCACCCTGACGATCAAGTGCCGAGGTGGTTCGCTATCACCTGGGTGCTCTCGCAGTGCCCTATGAGCTCGGTCAATCAAGGGTCTTTGATCCAACTGTAAAACATCTGTCAGAAGCTGTGCTACAAAGTCTCACAAAGTTTTTTGCCCAATTTCCAGCCCCCTCCTTGACTCCTGCAATCTCAAGTTCTGCCTGTTTCGACCGCCCCTCAAGGTTCAGGCACTTTTCTGACAGTTATCGACTTGACTGTGCAGTGCCTTAACTCTGCCTAAACATCAGAGTTAGCATTGGAGGGTGGACAGGCAGACTATGGTGGTCCTGAGGAGCAGCAGAGCAGACTGATACAAAGTTCCAGAAGTGAACGGCTTTCAAATGAGGAGATCTGTCTCCAATTCTCAGTGTGATGTGAGAGTCCCCTTCCAAGACTTGAGGGTCTGGCTTATCAGTTGATCAGTGATATCCTGCTGGAGAATCAAAGACAAAACTTGGTTAGCTCTGAGAGCTCAGAAGAAACAGGGACTCAAAGTAGACTCTGCAAAACTCTGAGAGAAATACAGGCAAACACTCTGGCCAGGAAGTGAAGACAGTCTGCTGCTTAAATACTCCTCAGGAAGTGATGACCCAATAGGCTGCAGGTGTGAGGTGAGAAGAACAGGAAGCCCTCCAGACTAGCAAAGAACAATGGCACCACTGGTGGGTGCACGGTGGAACTGTAAGAGAACAAAACAAGCCCCACAAACGGGAACCCTAACAATTTATTTTAAGAAAATCATTCTCACAGTTTGGGATGTGAAAAAAAAAAAAACCATTTCTAGGATTTCAACAGATTAGATTTATAATAATAGACAGATTTAGATTAATGAAGCAGGTCTACAAATGCCATCACATGTAGAGGATTTACAAAGCCTTAATCCTCCAAACCTGTGATGGGTGGCAGTCGAGGGCGGGGACCCTGCATTCTGACCCTCGGCTGATAAAAGCTGGCTCTTGGGATATGGAATGTCACCTCTCTGGTGGGGAAGTAGCCTGAGTTAGTGCACGAGGTACTAAGGTTCCAACTAGAAATAGTTGGACTTACGTCAACGCATGGCTCTGGCTCTGGAACCAGTCTCCTTGAGAGGGGCTGGGCATTCTTCCACTCTAGAGTTGCCCCTAGGGGACGGGTTCTGACTGTTGCTTGCGCTTATGCGCCAAACAGCAGTTCAGATTACCCACCCCTTTTGGAGTCTTTATAGGGGGAACAGGAGAGTGCCCCTCCTAGGGACTCCCCTTGTTCTTCTGGGGGACTTCAACCCTCACGTGGGCAATTACAGTGAGACCTGGCGAGGCGTGGTTGAATGAATGGCCCACTTGACCTGAACTAGAGTGGTGTTCTGTTGTTGGACTTCTGTGCTCGTCATGGATTGTCCATAACGAACACCATGTTCAAGCATAAGGGTGTCATATGTGCTCTTGGCACCAGGACACCGTAGTTCAACAATCGACTTTGTTGTTGTTTCATTGACCTGCGGCTGCATGTGTTGGACACTCGGGTGAAGAGAGGGGTGGAGCTCTGCACCTACCACTACCTGATGGTGAGTTGGCTCCGATGGTGGGGGAGGACGACGGTCAGACCTGGTAGGCCAAATGTATTGTGAGGATTTGCTGGGAACGTCTGGTAGAGTCCCCCGTGAGAAGGAGTTTTAACTCCCATCTCCGCCAGAGCTTTAAACATGTTCGAGGGAGGTGGGGGACATTGAGTCCGAGTGGACCCATGTTCCGTGCCTCTATTGTTGAGGCGGCTAATTGGAGCTGTGGCTGCAAGGTTTTCGGTGCATGTCGCAGAGGCAACAGAAGCAGCTGATATGTACCGGCTGTAAAAGCGACAGGTGGCTCGGCTGTCGCTGAGGCAAAAAACTCGGGCGTGGGAAGAGTTGAGAGAGTCCATGGAGAAAGACTTCCGTACGGCTTCGAAGTGATTATGGTCCACAATTCGCCGTCTCAGGAGGGGAAGTAGTGCAGTACCAACACTATTTATAGTGGGGGTGGTGTGCTGCTGACCTCGGCTCGGGACATCGTATGTCGGTGGGCGGAGTACTTCAAACACCTCCTTAATGCCACCAACACGTCTTCCATTGAGGAAGCAGAGCCTGGGGGCTCCGGCTTGGGTCCTCCCATCTCTGTTGCTGAGGTCACTGAAGTGGTTAAAAGCTCCTCTGTGGCAAGGCTTCAGGGATGGATGAGATTCGCCCTGAGTTCTTAGGGCTCTGGATGTTGTGGGGCTGTGTTGGTTAACACGGCTCTGCAACATTGTGTGGACATCAGGGGCAGTTCCCTTGGACTGTCAGACTGGGGTGGTGGTCCCTCTATTTAAAAAAGGGGACCGGAGGGTGTGTTCCAACTACAGAGGAATCACACTCTTAAGCCTCCCTGTAAGGTCTATTCCGAGGTTGTGGAAAGGAGGGTCAGTTGGATATACGAATCTCTGATTCAGGAGGAGCAGTGTGGTTTTTGTCCTTGCCGTGGAACACTGGATCAGCTCTACACCCTCAGCAGGATCCCTGAGGGTGCATAGGAGTTTGCCCAACCAGTCTACATGTTTTTTATGGATCTGGAGAGGTCATTCGACTGTGTCCCTTGGGGGGTCCTGTGGGGGGTACACCAGAGTATGGAGTACCAGACCCTTTTATAGGGGCTGTTAGGTCTCTGTATGACCGGTGTCAGAGCCTGGGTCCACATTGCCAGTAGTAAGTCGGCTTGTTCCGGTGAGGGTTGGACTCCGCCAAGGTTGCCCTTTGTCACCGATTCTGTTCATAACTCTTATGGACAGAATTTCTAGGTGCAGCCGAGGTGTTGAGGGGATCTGTTTTGGTGGTCTTAGGATTGCATCTCTGTTATTTGCAGATGATGTGGTTCTGTTGGCTTCATCGGTCGGTCGGTCGGTCGGTTCAGTCGGTCGGTCCAAAATAGTTTATCTAAAAGACAGTATTTGAGTCTAAATAAATCCCCACTGGAAAAAGGGAAACTAATTTATCAGTTAGGCTGGATAAAAGTTTGGTCTAAAATGTGTCTGAGATCCTTTAACACGACTAGAAATCCTAATTTATAACTAATTCAACACAGCATCCTTATAGAGTTCAGCATACAGGCCACCGGATGTTTAGGATGGTTCAGCTCAGTTTGATATCTGGTTGCAATGTGTCAGTAATGCACCAGATGACTACAACATTGCTGTAGGGAAAAAGTATTCAACCATGCAATCCACTTAAATGGGGATTCACTGAAGCCCTTTTCCAGCTGAAAATATCGGGTTAACGAGTGTTTTTAAACATGGTCAACCTGCAACAATCAGCATGTAGCTCCTTCCCACTGGCTGAGAAAGGTGGTGTAATCCCTCGCTGGCAGCTGCGTGGTCACTGTTTCCTGTCGCTGTGTATCGGATGATGCCATCACACTGGGTTAGAGTTGATGTTGTTGCGACAGAAATCAGGATATTAACAATTAAAAGCAACATGGAAGGTAGCCAGGGCTTAGTAAGTGTGCTTTATTTTTTCTCTCTATTATCTTTCTGAATCCCTCTCACCAGATCGAATGTAAACAGAGATGTAGCCCCCCCCCCCCCCCCCCCCCCAGTTTATGAGGAATAAGGTCCTCATAAACTGGAAAAATTACAAAAGTCTAAATATTAACCAGTATTAACCAGTACAGAGATATTTTCTTAGATTTTATTAATCTAGAGATAGCCTCTGCCTCTTCACTAAATCAATTCTCTCTAGACACTTTACCAGAGAGATTGCCCAGGATGTCCTAGGAGGGGTGTGTGGCCAGTTGCTCGGTCCGGTGCGTTACTGGGGCTGAGCTGGAGCATCTCTGGGGTCTGGAGGTTTCCCAGGAGGAATGATTGCTGGGGGATAAGATGTGATCACCAGGGTGGGTGCTTCCATGCTGGGGGTGGCCTTAACTGCCCATCCAATTAGCAGTACAGATAATATAAAGCAAATAGATGGGTAACTTTAGCTTTGGTATCATTCAAATAAATAAAATTCTTCTTGATCTCATAATGAACAACTAGTAATAAACACAATGCCTTTCATGTGATAACATTGAAAAGAATATTGGAACAAGTGATGATGCTAGGTTGAAAGGCTTCTGTTGTCAATGTAACTGATAGCTTAGTGGCTAACAACAGCTAACCAATAGCTAACCAGAAACACACTATTACAAGTCAAGTGTACCGTCATAGCATAACATTGGTCATAAAAAAATCCTTCCCGTAATAAACTAAGCTGCCCTCCACAGGATGGCTGACCAACAGACATGTGAGGGACATAGATAGATAGATGATAGATAGATGATAGATAGATAGATAGATAGATGATAGATAGATAGATAGATAGATAGATAGATAGATAGATAGATAGATAGATAGATAGATAGATAGATAGATAGATGATAGATAGATAGATAGATAGATGATAGATAGATAGATAGATAGATAGATAGATGATAGATAGATAGATGATAGATAGATGATAGATAGATAGATAGATGATAGATGATAGATAGATAGATGATAGATAGATGATAGATAGATAGATAGATAGATGATAGATAGATAGATGATAGATAGATAGATAGATAGATAGATAGATAGATAGATAGATAGATAGATAGATAGATAGATAGATAGATAGATGATAGATAGATGATAGATAGATAGATAGATGATAGATAGATGATAGATAGATAGATGATAGATAGATAGATAGATGATAGATAGATAGATAGATAGATAGATGATAGATAGATAGATGATAGATAGATAGATAGATAGATAGATAGATAGATAGATAGATAGATAGATGATAGATAGATAGATGATAGATAGATAGATAGATAGATAGATAGATAGATAGATGATAGATAGATAGATGATAGATAGATAGATAGATAGATAGATAGATAGATAGATAGATAGATAGATAGATAGATAGATAGATAGATAGATAGATAGATAGATGATAGATAGATAGATAGATAGATAGATGATAGATAGATAGATAGATAGATAGATAGATGATAGATAGATAGATAGATAGATGATAGATAGATAGATAGATAGATAGATAGATAGATAGATGATAGATAGATAGATAGATAGATAGATAGATAGATAGATGATAGATAGATAGATAGATGATAGATAGATAGATAGATGATAGATAGATGATAGATAGATAGATAGATAGATAGATAGATAGATAGATAGATAGATAGATAGATAGATAGATAGATAGATAGATAGATAGATAGATAGATAGATAGATAGATAGATAGATAGATGATAGATAGATAGATAGATAGATAGATGATAGATAGATAGATGATAGATAGATAGATGATAGATAGATGATAGATAGATAGATAGATAGATAGATGATAGATAGATAGATAGATAGATAGATAGATAGATAGATAGATAGATGATAGATAGATAGATAGATAGATAGATAGATGATAGATAGATAGATGATAGATAGATAGATGATAGATAGATAGATAGATAGATAGATGATAGATAGATAGATGATAGATAGATAGATAGATAGATAGATAGATGATAGATAGATAGATAGATGATAGATAGATAGATAGATAGATAGATAGATAGATAGATAGATAGATAGATAGATAGATAGATAGATAGATAGATAGATAGATAGATAGATAGATAGATAGATAGATAGATAGATAGATAGATAGATAGATAGATAGATAGATAGATAGATTGATAGATAGATAGATGATAGATAGATGATAGATAGATGATAGATAGATAGATTGATTGATTGATTGATAGATTGATTGATTGATTCTTGTCAAGTATTTGGATCATTTCCCCCAAACTTCAGTTATGTTTG
The DNA here is from genome assembly GCA_030533445.1 of Cyprinodon diabolis. NCBI lineage: Eukaryota > Metazoa > Chordata > Actinopteri > Cyprinodontiformes > Cyprinodontidae > Cyprinodon > Cyprinodon diabolis. Next base: position 41,959,609 of record CM060077.1, read on the forward strand.
TTTGTGACTAAGTGAAATAGTGACATTGAATGTGATATCTTAGGTGCAGCTTTTAATACTCTCTTAGACACTATTGGCTTTGTTCAAAATGTGAGTTCTCCTCCCTCAAAAGAAGGTTTCACTTTAGCAGATCATTATCAGATAGTGCAGTTATACATTTTAAAGAATCTGTTCCACTTTCTCTTTCCTCTGTGTCGCTGAGCAGTGCTGCAAAGTGCAAAAGCCTAGTTTATTCCCTTCACAATGCAGCCCCTTTGAAAATAAGGACTTCAATAATAGGATGCTGGTTCCTTGGTTTAATTTAGAGTTAGTAATTTAAAGCACAATCCTAGGTAACTGGATAGAAAATGGCATTCTGCACACCTACAGGTATCCCACTTAATCTGATATTTTATATGACTTGGGCTGTGAATTGGAGCTATATAACTATACTGAGTTGAAATTAAAATAAATTGAGCTAATAACAACCATAATGATTGATGAACTTGTTAAGAAATTAAAAGTTAAACTGGGCTTTTTTTTCCGTAATAAGACATGTTTTTCTTTTGGAGTAAAAAAGCGCCTTGTCTCTGCCACGTTTTTATCGGTCTTAGACTCTGGTGACCTTTTTTATAAGAACGCTTCTTCTTCATGTCTTCAAATGTTGGACTCTGGTCCCCATGCTGCATTAAGGTTCATCACAGACTGTAGAGCCATGACATCACTGGTACCTGTCCTCTCAGGTGGGATGGCCTTCCCTCTCTACCAGAAGGCAGTGTCATTGCTACACGTTTATTTCCGAGGCCCTTCTTGGATTACTGCCCTCTTACATTTGTACCTTACCTACACAGAAAAGCACGGCTTCATCTGCCCTGAGATCCACCATCAGCTGCTGCTCTCTGCTCCTTTTGCCCGATTAGAACTGGGGGAGAAAGCCTTTAGCTACGCTGCTCCTTCTGGGGGGAATATTTTTCAAAGAAGCAGGAAGTTTACTGAGTTTTTATCTTTAAAATAATTTAAGTTGAAAGTGAAAGAATTTGAAGCAGCCTCAATGATCTGTAATTGTTTTATATAATATATATAATACTTATATATATATATATATGAAAAAGAGGTTTTTAATCTCAATGGGATTTTTTTCTTGGTTAAATAAAGGTAAAAAAAAATGTCTTCACAACATGTTGAACACAGGCACTAATGAGGTCATCTTTTTTCCAGGCTGAGGATAAAGACTTTGACTTCAGACCTGGCTTAATGGCGTCTTTTTTGGACTCCCTAAGGACAGGAAGGAAGGAGTCTGACCTCACACTGGAAGCCCTGGACGCCTGTTCCTCTTTAAAGGGGGGGGTCAGGCCTCTGTCTTCATCCCCTCCATCCCTACCACTACCTTCTCCACAGCCACCTCTAGAAGCATTCAGTGAGGAGGGGCAGGGTGGGGGGAATGACCTAGCGCTTAGCGGCTGCTCTAGTCCCTCCAAGCCTCTGGATGACGACCTGAAGCGGAACCTAGAGACGCTGCCATCTTTCTCCTCAGATGAGGAGGAGTCTGTCAGTAAAAACCAGGACTTGCAGAAAAGTATCTCATCCGCCATATCGGCTCTCTACGACACCCCGCATGCATTGGCTGCTGTGATGGCCTCCACCATCATCAAGACCCCGCCTAGCCCCTCACCCCCGACGCCACAGGAGCCGTCTCTCAGCCCCCCTCTGTCTGCCCTGCCTCCTCTCACTCCCACTGTGGGGTACATAAAAGATCAGACTCTGATGCAAAGCCAGGATGAGGTACAGGGCGAGGAGCAGGGTTTGATCACCCCACCGCCAAGCAGACTAAAAACCGAGGAGGGAGATCACGAACAACAAGGTGAAGAAGAAGAGGAGAAAACTGAGAATAAAGAGAAAATGAAAGAGACAGGAGACCCTGGCAGCCAAGAAGAGGAGAAACTGACTGAAAGCTTGGATGCTCCGAAAGCTGAAGGTAATGCAGAAGGATGAGCTGAGGGATTACTCCGCTGTTTGGGTCATGCACTGATCCAGGAGAGGAAAGCCTGTACCTGTAAGATCCAGATCTACTAAAGCTTTGGCTTTATAAAGACAGGTTTACAGCCTGCACAAAGCTGATCTACTGACCAGCCATAGATAGAAAGACCTATTTACCTTTAGAAATGTAAAATGAACCTTGATCAGCAGAGTGAACTAATGTTTCATCAGACCTGTCACAGGATGGGTTCAGGTCTACTTCTATATTTCTATAGGAGAGAGAATATTCAGGCTGTGCATTTGGAGCCATAACCTCTGACTAATCAAATTTTGGTCAAGTCCCCCTCCATGTCACATACTGACGCACACGGCATACCCCTCTCCTCATTGTTTTACGCCCAGGGTTCGTGAAATGTGGTGGCAGCAACTAGAGGAAATGTTCCATGAACTCCAAAGTAAATCCCACTGCCACTAACCCCTCCCTTACCCTACACCGCCCTACATGCTACTGCAGACTCCTAAAGCTACCAACCGTTAGCATCCTCATGTGTCCTACCTGGCAATGTAGCAATAAGAGTTGTTGTCTTGTATGTAAAAAGAACAGCTCAAGCAACTGATATAGAACTACAGATACAGCATTACCTTGATACCATTACTGAAATACATGCACCCTTAATCAATATGAAATGAATAAAATGGTAGCTGAAGATAAAAGTTGCTGAGTACGTAACCGGATCCAAGCACCTGTAGGTGTTTGTGAGGGTAAGCTTGTGTGTGTAATGTTTATCTATGGGGAAAAGCTCAAAAGTGGTTGCAAAGACCCCCACGAGCACCAAGGCGGGCACCAACCCTACCTTCCCGGTCCTTGCTTCGATCCTACCTAGCCCCCTATCCCGCATCCAGGCCAGACAGCCCACAGGACAGACCCTGGAGGGTAGTGCCAACACTAACCACTGCCACTAACCCATCCTTTACCCGAACCATACGTTAGCATCCTCACCTGAAACCACCTTTCAGCTACCCTGCGTCTCAATGTGTGACGAGAAGGGGACCCTGGTGTGTCACATACTGATGGGCAGGGGGCTTTGACCAAGATTCGGTATTTGATGAGTTGGGTGTGAGAATGTTTTACTTGCAGATTTTAAAATAGATTTTGTGTGGAATCATACCCCTGTGAGGTGCTACCATTTCCGGTAAACTTAGGTCTCCAGCCATTCCTCTGTCCCGTCTTTCTTCTTACTGAAGTTAGGATTAGGAAAGTTTTCCTTCTGTTTTGCTGTCATGCACTCGTTTGAACGTCTGCTGGCGACTCTTTAATAAAAGAAACAAATTACCTACTAAACAGCATTTTTGTGAATCCAGGGTCTGTGGCTGTTACTAGGTGAAAAATGAATTAAATAACCTTGATTGACGGCTACAGTTTGATTGATCTAGATGTTCCACTGTATCTGTGCCTCCAAGTTACTTAAAAAGTTCTTTTTATTTCACATGAGCCGAGAAGGTTCCTTTCTCCTACTCATAGAGTTTATACCGGCCATCAGTGTGCAGTGCTGCTGCAAAACTTTGGAAAATAAATTCTCTGCGCTCTCTCAGATCTCCATGGTGACAGCCAGCAGCACAGACCCTGGATGAATGGGGCGGGCCATAGCGGCTCCGCTTAATGTTTAATATTAATGTTTGCTTTTCACTGGAAAATCTTGTTTTCAGATCCTCCATCAGAACCAGTGCTCGCCCCCACATCCCCATCTCACCCCCTCTCGGTCGCGCCCTCACCCCCCACCTATTCTACAGCCTCATCCCTCCCCTCCTTAAGCTTGTTCACCACCTCATCGCTGCCCATCCAGCAGGGCGAGGACGAAGCCAAACGTAAATACTGGACTGCGGAGGCCCAACCGTTATCATATCACCAGGCTTCCACTGCAGGCACCTCCCCACCGCCCTCCACCTCCCCCCCAGCCATCCTGTCATCCCCGCTCTCCAGCCTCCCCCGGTCCATTCCACCTCCTTCCACCACACCGCCCCCTTCGTCCTCTGATCAGGACCAGGATTTGGAAGCTGGGGGGCCTTCTTCACCGTCTGCTTCCTCGGCCTCCTCCGAGCCACTGTCACCTCCGACCCCAGAGGAGACCTCGCAGCGCCTCACCTCTCTGCACCTGGCAAAGAAGCAGGCTGACGCCGCCATTGCTGGGGAGAGCGAAGAGGAGGACAGTGAAAGTGGAGGAGAGGGAATCTTTCGTGAGCGAGATGAATTTGTGGTTCGAACTGAAGATATCGGGACTCTTAAGGTAACTGCCCAGCTTTAAAGATAGTTCAAACTTTGCAGTTTTATTCCTATATAAACAATCTGACCACCCTTCCTGTTGGTGGCAATCAATCAGATTTAAGATTACTAACATTAGTTCTGCTGGCTAAATGAATAGAATTGACAGAGAATTTATTTTATACTAATTTTTAAGCAAGTCAGAGCTATAGGGCTCGGGATCCGCATTGCATTGTGGGACGTGGCGGCCATATTGAGGGCTACGCCAACGTAAACATAGCTCTGATACAACGTTGTTGTTGAACGAAGAGACGTAGAAGTAGAGAGAAAAAAGATGTTAAAATCCCGAAAAGGATCTGGAATTTACCGGGACACATTAAATAGAGAAGCCAGGGATCGGTATGTTGACAAAATCAGCATTATTAATAATTTGGATCCATATGATCCAGCATTGGATCCAGCAAACAGTGGGAACACAGTAATCCGTACGAAGGTAAGCTGTGCTCAGACGGGCTCTGGAACCTGCTAGTTTAGTAACTGCTAACCGCTAGTGCTAACAACCACTCACGCATGTAATGTCCTTTTAACTAGCTGCTATGTGTTTCAAAGGTGTAGTTAGTAACGTTAACTGCCAACCCTCCCTAAACCCTCCGGGTTTCTCACGTATTTGAGCCTTTTCCCGCTGCCGATTTTATTATTTTCCCGTAAAAGATCCCAACCTTGAAGGAAAGAAACAATGTAGGCTATAAAATAAAACCGTGCATCTTTAACAGAATGAAAATGCAGGGAACACACTCTCACTGACATCGGGATACTGTGGAAAGTTATGTTCGGTCGTCTTACAGCCGCGATCCAAGCTAGCCGACGACTCTTTAGCTCTGACGCTTGGTCTCCGTGGTTACGCCTCCAGGCAGGAAAGCGGTGGAAAGTTAACCCATTTTCTATGTTGTTCCCATGGCGATCATGTGTTGCGCTGTTACAGCCCACAATACAGCAACGGTTTACCATGGTTGAAACCAAGTTAAGGTGAAATTAATCAAATTAAAACACGGCTGAGAGGGAGTACAGTACGCGGTAGTCATAGGCAGTAGTCTGAGCAGCGGTAAAAGAGGCATTCAAGATGGCGGCGATGCAAAGTGCTTACGTCATGACGACCAAGCCCTTAAGACCTCAAACCACAGCCAGGAATTCGAGGCCCCATAAAGACATTGATATCGGTGTTTTTTACTAGATGGCTTTGCAGACAGGCCGGGAACCACCACCCATCTGGAGAGTGCAGAAAGCTTTGCTCCAGAAATTCAGCCCAGAGATTAAAGATGGACAAAGACAGTTCTGTGCAACCAGCAATGTAAGTTTTTCTTGTTTACTCGTTTTAAAGTTATATTGAATAAATCAGAATTTTGTCTCCTGAATTCCTCAGAATTTAATGCATATTTAGAGGATTATCTGCGACTGATCAACTTAAAGCAGGGAAGTCTGATGAAGTTGATGAACAGGAGGAATTTCTTTGTTGGTGTCATATTATGTGTGAAAATAGTGTTTAATCTTTGGCCACCATGAGTTCCACTTCTTAGAAACACCTTGATTCCCAGTTATAGCTGTGGCTCTGCTGAGATATATCTCTACCAGCTTCATACAGCACCGGGTAGGGTATGCGGCGGGTATCCGTATAAAATAGGGATGCAGGATATTGGAATTTTGGCCGATATCCGATATTTTAAAACTCATGTAGCCGATAACCGATATCGATACCGATGTTAAAGCTGGACAAAAATGAGTAGTCATTGAAAATAGCAGTTTTGTTATCCATTTCTGACACTTTGAAAAATAATATACTCAGATATATTTTCATATGCTGATATCAAATTGATTTTTAAAAACGCGGTATCGATCTATTTTACTTTCAAAATCTGGTGAAATTTCATCGTTCTGTTACAAACTCTCGTGATATTTTGCAAATTCTTGTGAATTATATATCAACATATAAAAATATGGCAAAATTTCGTGAATTTTCGGGGGATTTCGTAGCATAACGATGACATATAGCAATATTTCATTAGTAAAAGAGATTGATATGGTGTTTTTAAATGGCAATATATCAGCATATGAAGATATTGGGATATTTTAATGTATCAATATTTATTCCCTCGTCTTTAGAAGTTTTTAAGTCTGTAAAAAATAAGTTTTTGAGGAAGAAGAAGAAGTAGTATTTTTATTTTTTTATTTTTTAGACTTTAGAAACTCAGAAGCTGATCAAATATCGGGTTAAATATCGGTGGGGCGGCCGATGTCCGATATTCAGTTTTAAGGCCGATACCGATAGGGGGCCCATTATATCGTGCATCCCTAGTATAAAACCTACATCTAAAGGTATAAATGAACAAAATACGGGCATCATAGAGTTACATCATGAATTAAACTTATTTGTATTTTCTCATTTATTAAATCTACATCTTGAAAAATAAATTGAGTCAAGAATATCCAGATAACAGGATTTTTTAAAACGATGCAAAGCTTCTTACTTCAGCCAAGTTACAGCTGTTAATCTGTGAGGGGGGGGCTCTGGATGTTTACTGCCTCTCATTACAAAAGGCTGTGAGTTCACACTGTGATCACCGCAGTGTTCACTTCATCAGCTTCTTTTAAATCAATCTTAGTGTTAGTCAAATTTTAGTCATTTTAGTCAACACTGTAAATAATAAAACTTCTCCACACTCATTCTCTTTTTAACATATATCCCTCTGCACACATTGAACCTTTTGTCGGCTTGTTTCATCACAAAGTCTTCACCCTCAACGGTCCTTGCAGGCAGGCCAGAACTGTTAGGATTCAGACTGAGGACCCAGAAACTACCAGAACACAACAGGAAATAATTTTAAAAGATTTATTAAGGGAATAATGCAGGTTTTTCAGCATCAGGGGAGCCAGAGCCTCTGGAGGGGATTGATGATTTAAGGTCCAGACTGCTAAGCCACTAGCCTTTCTTAATATCCAGACGGGGTGTCTTGGTTCCAGAAAACTTTGGTTGCTTGACACAGAATTCTCACTGAGGCTCGGCAGATAATCTTGGTCAAAGGAGGTCCAGGGTCAGAGCCAGGTGATCAGATTTTCAGAGAATCCAAAACAGAATCCAGGGACAAGGTCAGGGCACAGAAACAGGTCAGGGATCCAGGCGGCGCAAAAAACAGATCCAACGAGGGCTAGGCAGGCTCAAAAAATCAGGAGTCAGAAACAGGTCAGGATCAGGTAGACAGACAGTAAAATGCTGGATGCTTACTAGCCAAGGCTTTCAGGCAATCTGGCACTGTCACCTAGACAGAGGCCTGCTTAAGAAGGCTGGCAAACAGGTGAGAGGAATCAGTGGCAATTAGGCTGAGCAGTGGCAGCACAGAGCAGAAGGGGAATGAAAACAAATACTAGTTGACAGGCCAGAAACGTAACAAGAACGCCCAATCCATTTTGACATTGAGTTCTCCAGGGCTTTCTGATCTTTGGCGTCAGGTTTGTACGGTGGGGGGGGCTTCCAACATCTCTGCAACAGACTTCCCTTCTTTCCCCAACCTCTGATCTGGCTGTGATGTCACTGTGTCAGGAATCTAGTTAGGAGGGAGAAATTTAAAGCCTTTCTCCCTCAGCCAGAGGTTTCTGGTAATTAGTAGATGTTCACCTGTCTCCATAGTTTGCTTGTTGTTTCCGCCTGTTTTGCCCATTATTCAGTCCTTGTGTTAGCTGTCAGCACTGATTAAATTTGCTTCATGTCTGGTTGTTCACCTCTTGTCACTTTCTCACTAAAGGCTTAAAACCTACAATGCTGTTCCAATGCACTTTGGTCCTGAACCCTCTGACGTGACAATTACTGCTAAGTTCAATTCAATTCAATTCAATTCAATTCAGTTTATTTCTATAGCGCCAAATTCACAACACATGTCATCTCAAGGCACTTTACAGTTCAACCAGATCATCCAGTCAAATTGATACAAAGTTTTCTATCTAAGGAAAACCAGTTGATTGCATTGACTCATTGACTCAAATACAATCCCTCACACTAAGCATGCTTGTAGCGACAGTGGAGAGGAAAAACTCCCTTTTAACAGGAAGAAACCTCCAGCAGAACCAGGCTCAGTGCGAGCGGCCATCTGCCGAGGCCGACTGGGGTTCAAGGAGACAGAAGCAGAGACACAAAAAGCAGCTGTAAAAGGCGGCCCCATCCAGGAAACACACAGCCAGGCAGACGAGCTCCAAGGCAGCTCCCATGTCAGAGGATGAAGAGAGCACATCCACCCAGCCACGGCCAGAAACAACAACAGAACAAATGCATGGACTAGTTTCTCAGCATCACCCCTGGACTGGAGATTTCTAATTTTTGCAATGTTCCTCAGATGAAAGAAGGAAATTCTAGAAACCTCTTTGATCTGGGATTTAAATGACAGGTCCTGATCAAAAATAACACCAAGATTTTTTACTTTATTATCTGAAATCAGTTTAATCCCATCCAAATGAAGTGACTGACTAATCAGCTTCTTTTTCAGAGACTCTGGTCCAAAGACTATAACTTCTGTTTTGTCTGCATTCAGAAGCAGAAAGTTAAGAGTCATCCAGGTTTTTATGTCTTCAGACATGCCTGTAATCTATGTAATGGGTTAGCTTCATCTGGATTATAGACAGATATAGCTGGGTATCATCAGCATAACAGTGGAAATTAATCCCATGCTGTCTAATAACTCTACCAATTGGGAGCATGTATAAAGTAAAGAGAATTGGTCCTAGCACTGATCCCTGTGGTACTCCACAGGTAACCTTTGAGCGTGTTGAAGATCTATCATTAACATAAACAAACTGAATTCGATCAGATAGATCAGATTTAAACCAGTCTAGTGCTGTTCCTTTAATTCCAACAAAATATTCAAGTCTTTCTAAAAGAATATTATGGTCAACTGTATCAAATGCAGCACTAAGATCCAACAGGACGAGCACAGATACAAGTCCATTATCTGAGGCCATGAGAATATCATTAGTGACTTTCACCAGAGCTGTTTCAGTGCTATGATGAGCTCTAAAGCCAGACTGAAACTCTTCAAAAAGTTCATTATGGTGTAAGTGGTCGCAAACTTGTTTGGTAACTACTTTCTCAAGAATTTTGGATAAGAAAGGAAGATTGGATATAGGTCTATAATTAACCAAGTCATCTGGGTCAAGAGACGGTTTCTTAAGCAGAGGTTTAATTCCAGCAACCTTAAAAGCTTTAGGTACATATCCCTGTAACAGAGATAGATTAATCACATCTAGAACGGAGGAGGAGATCAAAGGGAATACCTCCTTAAATAACCTGGTTGGAACTGGATCTAACATACAAGTTGAAGGCTTAGATGAAGACAATAATTTTGCTAATTCAGAAAGTTCAACTGGATCAAAGCAGTCTAAACCCGGTTCAGATTCCATGACTACCTCAGGTACAATCGCGGATAGATGAGTGCTTATGATCTTATTTTTAATAAGATCAATCTTATTTATAAAGAATCCCATAAAATCATTGCTGCTAAGAGCAGGTGGAATGGACGGTTCAACAGAGCTATGGCTCTGGGTGAGTTTGGCAACTGTATTAAAAAGAAATCTAGGATTATTCTTATTCTCCTCTATTAATGAGGAGAAGTATGCTGCTCTTGCTTTACAAAGGGTCCTCTTATACAGCAGTAAACCATTTTTCCAGACTAGGAAGGACTCCCGCAGGCCTGTGGAGCGATATTTTCTCTCCAGTTTCCTAGCATTTTGCTTCAAAGTACGCAGCTCTACATTAAACCAAGGAGCAAGCTTTCTATTTTCAACGGTTTTCATTTTCAAGGGAGCTGCGTTGTCTAAGGCAGTACGCAGAGAACTAGCAACCCCATCAACAAAATCACCAACCTGTGAAGGGGAATAAGCTATGCTTTTGCACTCTGCAGCACTGCTCAGCGACACAGAGGAGAGAGAAAGTGAAGCAGATTCTTTAAAATTTATAACTGCACCATCTGATAAAGATCTACTAAAATGTAACCTTCTTTTGGGGGAGGAGAACTCTGTTAAAGTAATCCTGAAGGTTATTAGAAAGTGGTCAGAGAGGACAGGGTTGTGAGGAAATCCTGTTATTTCTTCACATTCTATGCCGTATGTCAGCAAAAGATCCAAAGTATGAAGATGAGAATGTGTGGGACTATTCACATTTTGAACAAAGCCAATAGTGTCTAAGATAGCATTAAAGGCTGCTCTTAAGCTATCGCCTTCAATGTCAGCATGGATGTTAAAATCTCCCACTATGATGACCCTGTCAGTATTTAATACCAAATCAGAAAGGAACTCTGAAAACTCATCTAAACATTCAGAGTAAGGACCTGGTGGACGATACAAAGTTACAAAAAGAAGAGGTTTTCTTGCCTTGAAATTTGGATGAGGGAAATTAAGGGTTAAATGTTCAAAGAGTTGTAGGTATTAACTGTTTTGGGAGTAATCAGTAAGTCAGACTGGAAGATTGTTGCTACTCCTCCTCCTCGCCCAGAACTTCTGGGTATGTGAATTTTTAAATAGCTTGAAGGAGTTGCCTCATTTATGCTCACATAATCCTCTTGCTGCAGCCAGGTTTCTGTAAGGCAAAACAAGTCAATGTGATTATCACAGATCAAGTCATTAACTAGCAGACTCTAGAGGAAAGGGATCTTATGTTAAACAGACCGCATTTAATTGTTTTAACTTTTTCCCCAATTGGAGTTATTTTGATTTTAATTAGATTATTATGATTTACTCCTTTGGGAATCTTTGCTAATTTATTAGATTTTGGTCGTGGGCAAGACACTGTCTGGATGGAGTAAAGAGTGGGTAACAGTAGAGAAGCTGCAGAGATGTGTGTTAAACTACAACTCTGCTTCCTGGTCTGCACCCTGGGTGGTCAGGGTTTTGGAGGACTAATAAATGTGGCCAGATTCCTAGAAAGAAGAGCTGCACCATCCAAAGTGGGATGGATGCCGTCTCTCCGAATCAGACCAGGCTTTCCCCAAAAGGATTGCCAATTATTAATGTAGCCCACGTTGTTTTCAGGACACCACCTAGACAACCAGCGGTTGAATGACGACATGCGGCTAAACATGTCATCACTGGTCAGATCAGGGAGGGGACCAGAGAAAATTACGGAGTCCGACATTTTTTTGGCAAACTTACACACCGAAGCAACACTAATTTTAGTGACCTCCGATCGGCGTAACCGGGTGTCATTACCACCAGCGTGAATAACAATCTTACTGTATTTAACCTTATCCTTAGCCAGTAGTTTCAGGTAGGATTTGATGTCGCCCGTTCTGGCCCCCGGCAAACATTTGACTATGGTCCCTGGTGTCTCTAATGCCACGTTTCTGACTATGGAGCTGCCAATCACCAGAGTGGGCTTCTCAGTGGGTGTGTCACTGAGTGGGGAAAACCGGTTAGAAACGTGAACGGGTTGGTGGTGACCAGTGGGCAGAGATCCATGACTACGCTTTCTGCGTACAGTTACCCAATCGCCTGGCTGCTCAGGCACTGCTGGAGGACAGCTACGTGGGGGGCCTACTTTAACTCCTGGATGTTCAACAGCCTGAAGCCTGGATTCTAACTCTGACACCCTCACCTCCGAAGCTACAAAAATACTACACTTATTACACATCTCATTATCACTAAAGGAGGCAGAGGAATAACTGAACATCTGACACAGAGAGCAGGAGAGAGGAGAGGAAGAAGGAAGAGTTGGAAAAGAGTCAAGGGAGGGAGAGAGAGAAGCCATAGCAATGCTAAGCTAGCGCTAGCCTAGGCTAGCTACTCCTTGCTATCAGAAATAAAACCGTGGAAACTGACAAGTGCTCAGTAGAAAAGTGCAGCAGAAGGTGCTATGTTTTAAAGTAGTCAGTTAGAGTTACTTAGATACGGAGATATCACAGAGAAAATAACTTAACTTCAGATGGAGTTCCTCTGGACAGCTGCAGCAGCTACACACTCAGTTAATCCAAACAGGAAGTGAACAGGTCCCGAACAGCTTCATATAAACAGTTATTCTACTAATAGTGAAGAAACAAGAATGACGAACGAAAAACGAAGCATCTTTTAGATCATCTTCCTTGATCTTCTTTGTGTTGGTCTGTCACATAAAATCCCAGTTTAAATCTGACGTTAGTGTTTGAACTGGTTATTAACACAAAATGAGCTTTTCAGTCCAGTTACCATTCCCTGTGTTTTTCGTCAGTACCTTGGCTACTTTGGAGATGCCAAAATGTGCTACCAGCGTCTATACGTGAAGTTCCTGGAGAACGTCAACAAGAAGGACTACGTACGCGTGTGTTCTCGGAAGCCATGGCATCGAACTGCTCTGGCCCTAAGGTACGGTGGCAGGCTGTCTTTCTCCCATCTATGGATTCAACTTGATCCCAAATCACTGTTTAACATCCGGGGCCTGAGGCGAGGCACTCACTCTGTGTCTGTCCTTCCTTCCAACCTACTGTCTGACAGACGGCAGTCTCTGGCCCGACAGCTGCTGAACAGCCACAGTCAGCCCCGAGCGGAGAGAGAAGACAGAGACAAGGAGAGACAGAAAGAACGAGACCTGAAGGAGCAGAGAGCCAGAGAGAGGAGAGAGGAGAGGGAGAAACAGGAGAGGGAGCACAAAGAAAAAATGATTAGAGAACGAGAACGGAGGGAGTGCAGTGAAAAGGAGAGAGAGAATGAGCAGAAAGAGAGAGAGAGGAGAGAAGCAGAGAAGGACAGACAGAGAGAGCAAGAGAAACGAGAACAAGAGTGGGGAGAAAGACGAAGAAGAGAGAGGGAACAGCAGGAGTTTGAACGGAAAGAGAGAAGGATGGAAATCCTCCAACAGGAGAGGCAAAGAGAAAAGAAGCAGAGGGAGCAGAAAGAAAGGGAACAAAGAGAAAAGAGACAGGGACAGGATGGAAGCCCGGGAAGTCCAAAAGAAGAGAGGACTTCAAAAGACAGAGCTGAGCCTCCATCAAAGAAGAGGAAGACGTGGCTGAAGGAGGTACCGTCCTCCTCCTCTGAGTCTGACTCCTCCCGGCACAGTGAGGATGGAGGTCAGCAGTTCCGTGTGGTCGAACATGTCCGTCACGCTAATCAGGATGGTGATCAGACTTCATATCATTATTATGGACATGATGAATGACATTAAACTGTTTGTTCTAAAAACGGTCCGCACCGTGACGTCACTAACCAGTAGGTGGCAGTAGTGTTCTTTGACAAACATGGATGCCTCCAGTAAAGCACATTCACATGAAAATTACTCTGAATTAAAAACACTGATCATTTATTGAACAGGATGGAATCATTTCAGATTTAAAGAACTTTCAGAAGTTTGAATTCTGAATATGAGCAACTTTTCCTTTAAGGAGAACCAGAGCAGGAAGTTCAAGGCAGTGCAGGCAGGACCTAAATAAGTGACTTACTGACATGGCTTTATGTTGTTCACTCTCCCTAAAAAAATTGGCCAAAAACTACAATTTAAGATTTAACCAGTAGCAGACATACCTGACACTAACCAGAGTCTAAACATAATCAGCTGTCAGTTTTCTAAACCTGAATCAGGGAAACTCTGAGTTTCCCTCATCCTCTGTCTCTGTTACCATAGTAACATCCTCCAAGAGTTAACCTGCTCAGCAGCAGGTTTGGTTCAGTAAACCCAGAGTGTCCTCTGTCACCTTACAGCCAATCACATTGTTTTATTTCCTCATTTTAATCAGGACATTTTTGTCGTAGTTTTGAGCGAACAATGAAAAAAATGATTCACTCGGTTCGTTAGAGACATTAGGTGTTAAAAGGCAACTATAGGCTGTCCTTTAGACGAGGATCCAATCAAAGGATGAGAGACATTAATTCACAGGGAATTAAGTATTTCATAGGATTCTCAGAGCGCGTCTAGATGTCCTTTACATTCAGGAGGTTGTGTTTCTCAGTGCTACCTCATCCATTGGACATTCAGACCTGATCCTTCCTCATTAGCAGCATCCCAGACTTCTTTAACAGAACTGGATTATATCAGGGAGAGAACAGTGATGGCTGAGGAGGAACCCATGAGATGAAGAACAGGTCCTTCCTGTTAGAACAACCATTCTGGACTTCATCTCCATCTGCTGACCGCAGATCTCACCTAAATAGATCCACTACCATTCAAGCAGGAAACTAGTTTATCTTTAATTAAATGACCATTCAAACAAAAACGACATCCTTCACATGTAGAATAAACATTCTGGATGTCTAGAAATTAATTTCAGATCTCCATATTCCTATTATTAATGGTCAGCGTTTGCATTATTTTGACTATGAAGAAATGTATTTCAGATATCATGAATATATTTTCAGTCATGCTGATAAATGTCAAAATGGCCACCTAAAAAATTTAAACATTTCTAGATATAGAAAACTTAATTCTTGCTAGTATGATTCTCAAATTCAGTTTCTGCTGCAAAAATGTAATTTAGAAAACAGATTTTTATAATTCAGTCCAGGAGTGTGATTTTGATGAGGAAGAATCTTATTTTAGTGATCTACATATGGAACAACAGAGAGGAGAGTGCTTTTAATAAATATAAAAACGGCCTGCCATAGCCCACATCATATAAACACATTAACTTGACTAACAATCTTCCATCTTCCTCTCCTTTACAGCTTTAACGCTGATTCTCTGGCTGTTAAACACATTCTATTTTTTAATTTTTTTTTCTGGATTAAAATCTCCAGTTCCAGTGCCATGAAATAGACACTTCCTGTTGCCTGTTGTCATGGTAACTCGTCAAATTGGTGCTCCACTGATAATGGCTTTTCATTCTTGTTCAGCACGTCTTCAACACTAAGTGGATCTACGTAGAACACTTTCTGACCTGAGGATAGATCAATTCAGAATTTAGTCTGAGTTTGTTAAACCTGCTTTAGCAACAGGCCTCAGGCATTTCTAACCCTTAGCCTTGGTCATAAACGGGGGGGAACGGGGCTACTGGGAGGAAATAGCAGCAGGACACATCCGTCCGAGAAAAATATCAAGGACACTGAAATTCTGCAGGAAGTATAAGAATGGAGGTAAGAAAGCTGCTGCAAAGTTAGCTTTGGGACATTTGCAGAAGAAAAGTATCAACAGAGAACCTCTCCTGAGAAATACATCCCCACAAGTCAGGCGGGGATTTACCATTAGGCAATACTAGGCAGTTACCCAGGGCCCCAAGTCCCTGGGGGGCCCATAAAACTCTGTTTCCATGTATGGTTAATAGCTGTGCACATTAATTATGTTTTTGATAAAAATCTTTTCGTTAAAATGCCATAAAAGGCCATGCCAAGTGTGTCCATTTGCTGCACATGTTCAGAAAGGTCCAAACAGACAGCAGCAAACCATTTGAAAACAAACCATGCAAAGAGCAGTGTTGCCAACTTAGCGCTTTAGTCGCTATATTTAGCCACTTTTCAGACCCCTCTAGCACTTTGATTTCTAAAAAGCTCCTAGCGCCAAATCTAGAGACTTTTTTCTGCTACTGGAGACTTTGGAGACAACATCTAAAAGCAGCGAACTCTGCTCTCCAGAGCAAGTAGATTGGTAACCCCGCCTCCTGCTCTCCTCTATCTTGTCTGCTGTCATGATTCATGCAGCTATTATTTCATCCAAATGAAAAATGGAGAACAGATAAGCAGATCATGGCTTGTCTACAGTGAAAAGAAGGACTGGGTTATTTACTTTGGCCTTTTTGGAAACACAGGAAGGAGCAATCAGCTAAGTGAGCTTAGTGCTTGGAAAAAATCTTTCATTCCTTTAGAGACAGCATGAAAAGTCAGCTGAGTACAAAACATAGAGAGGAAAACAAGAAGAAAAGGGACAAGAAGAGAGGGACACAACCTAGAACAGATAATGGATGTCTATTCTAGTAACATGGGGCTGTTTTATGGGTTGTCTTCTCCATTCATATGGGCCCCCTGCCTTACTTACCCAAATTTCCTAAATCAGTCCCTGCCAGAACTTACTGCTTAGAATATAAAAAAAACAATAAAGAAATGATAAATAACTTTAGAAAAGCTCTGTGCTAATATCATGTATTTGTTGGTAAAAGCTTGTAAACTAAATCAGGAGCTACTGCTCGGTATCATAACCTGACTGAAGCGTCTCCACGCTCCAGGCCCCGTGCAGGAAGGCGTGAACAGCCGCGCCATGAGGGAGATGTTCAGGAGCTACGTGGAAATGCTGGTGAGCACAGCACTCGACCCTGACATGATCCAAGCTTTGGAGGACACCGATGGTAAGTCTCCCAGCGTCCAAGTTCCTCACCGTCCATCATCAGGACGCTGAGGAACTTCGTCCATCTCATTGTTTCATTGGTGAGTTAAACTAGAGGACATATGAATGTTTTTAAGGAATCAGCATCGGTTCAACAACTTTTCATCTATTGCCATTTCAGAGCCATTTCCAAACACGTCATCCTTCCAGAGAATTTGATCACATCATCCAGAGGGATGGTTAAAGCTAGGGTGGACAGCTGCTGTCCTCAGGGGCCGCTTTCCTTTAGGATCCAACCGCCTGAATAAAATGACTGAACTACCTCCTCAGGGTGCAGGAGATTCCTCCAGTCCTCATTGTTGGATTCAGCTGTGTTGAACCAAGGACACATCTAGAGCCTCAGGATATCAGCCCTGAGTTTGGTCCTCGAGGATCCAGGAGACGGTCGCTCCTGGGTTCAGGAATGTTCTGAGGAAAACCAGCTGATTGCAGCAGATGCCAACTAAATAACCTCAGGTGGAACGTTTCATGGTCAGAGGAGACCCCAATGCTGAGAGTTAGGATGGGGTCGGATCAGCTCTGCCCTTAGTGTGGAGGGACAGGGGAATGCGGAGGAGCACAGCCTCCATGTTCTTCAGCTTCACCTCAGATCTAAGGCTGATAACTTTCAGCAGGTCATGAATGGAGGAAGCTGGCTAACATGGCACTCACATATCCATCCATAATCATCCCAGAACCTCATGATGCTGAAAACATCTGTTGTGCAGATTAGAACTGCTGCTCCATGTTAATGACTTCATAGATCCTGGAAGTTGTTGTTAGTCTAGCTTTGCAGAGGTTTGACTGAAAGGTTGCTTCTCTTCTCTCACGGCTTAGATGAGCTCTACCTTCCTCCCATGAGGAAGATCGACAGCTTGCTGAATGACCAGAAGAAGATGCTGTTAAGAAGAATCAGCATGAGCGCACAGCATCAGGTACATCCTCACATTCTTCTTCTGTGGTTCTCTTACTTACTTAGCTGACCCCCCCCCCCCCCCCCCCCCCCCCCCCTTTCTTCCAGGAGGCTCTGCACACGTATCCCAACATGACAGCTGACCCTCTGGGGTCTGGAGCAGTGCGGGTCCATCTGGGCGGGGAGGGTTACAGCCGTAAGACCCTCAGTCGGGTCAAGAAGAGTGTTGCTAAGCAACAGGTGAGAAGGTGATGCTGGGTTCCAGGTTTATGTCCAACCCTGACAGCAGAAGCTCAGATCTTTGGTCTGATTTTTGTTCACATGCAGAATGCGGGCCAATGGAAATAAACCCAAGGTCTTTTATCTGTCTACATCACGGTGAGGTCAGAGCTAACAGCCGGACCTCAGCTATGCTAGTGCAGTTTGTGGTCAGATGGTTCTTGTGTTTCCAATGATCTAAAGCGGCAGCATAGAGCAGCATATCACAGCATTCTGGACCGTGGAGCATATCGACCATAGAACCAGATATCGCAGCATTCAGCCAGAGGCCATCGTCCTTCCATCAGCTGGTTTGGACGGATCAACCCATCTGGTTCCGTCCATTAACTTAATTTCTTTAGGTAAATATTCTGACCCCATAAAGTAAAAAAAACTTAGGCTACATATTCAGACATTTCTGATTTCCTAAAGCTGTATTAAAAAAAAGGAAAAAAAAGAATAAACTTACTAGCGACCGTTGTTTAAGTGCTGGGGACGGAATATTTCTGCCTCCGCCTGAGCTCCGTCCACAAAAATACGTCACATGATGGAAGTTTAATGATCAGACCAGCAGAGCATTAATAGCCCACTTTACCAAAGTCTGCACCAAAATAATAATAGTGTTTATATAAGTGAGTGAAAACTAAGAAGACTCCAGTTTGAGGAAGCGGCTCCCAGGAGCTGATCATGGCCCGTCTGCGCTGGCCGTGGTTTAGCTATTAAAGGTTAGCCTGGCGTTCAGAGGAAACAGATAGTTTCCATCAGAATACGCCAGCTCTTGTTTTCAAAGCTACAACTGAACAAACGACGTCCGCAGGAAATCAGTGGGTCTGTTTGTGGATTAAAGGCCTGACAGACCTCAGGCACAGAAGACTGGACCCAAACAACAGGACATGAGTACTTCATCCCCGCCGCAGACGGTTCTGCAGGCAGGGTGGACCTTTCACACAGTATCAGTCCATCCAGACCGACCTGCTGATCATAATTCACAACATGGGCTGAGAAATGTTTACCTGAGGACGAGAATCCTTAGGTAGGTCCACCTAGATGAGGAAGTGATGAGGGGACAAGTTTTACGACTGACTGGGTTTCTGGGTTAGAAAGAGACCATAGTGAAGAATATAGAGATAGAAAGAGAACAGATCCCTGCTGCAACCAGACGCTACAATGAGACACTACAACCGCAATAACTGCTGCAATGGAGAATCATCAGTTACTGACGCACTGTGTATACTGTATATATCATATGCACCTTTTTTCCTTTTGGCACCTTCTTCTTCTTCTTCTTCTGTTTGTCTATTGAGCCGATGTAATGAGTACATTTCTCCACAGTGAGATCAATAAAATCAATAAGGTTAATCAATCAATCAATCAATTAAACCAAAGCAGCGGCCAAGAACGGCTCCTCTCGACAATTTCACAAAATATGCCGCTTAATACGATAAAGAATAGACATCAAACCAGCATCTATGATCGCCAACACCTGCTGGAGCTACATTCACAAAATGTTTTAAATCCAGACATTTTTGACCGTTTAAAAAGCTGCGGAGTGCTACGGACGGATCTAAACAAAACTACAGCCAAACATAACGGTAGGAGGAAGAGATGTGCGAGACAGAGAAAGTGAGGCTGCATAGAAATCCCCAAAGACCTCCACTTCCATCAATCCTGCTCTCCAACATCCGCTCATTGGATAATAAAATGGATAATCTCCGACTGGAACTCTCATCAAGGAAGGAGATTAGTAACTTCTGCACCATCATTCTGACAGAGTCATGGTTGATCCAGCAATACTGGACAAGGCTATTACCCTGGAGGGGCTAATGCTATACCGCGCCGATAGGAACAAAGAACTAAGCGGTAGACTCGGGGGGCGGGCTCTGTGTTTATATCAACAATAACTGGTATAAAAATGCTAGATCAGTCTCCAGCTTTTGCTCTGCAGACATTGAGTTTCTGACTGTTAACTGCAGGCCGTTCTATCTGCCCAGAGAGTTCAGTGTGGTTAGCATCACTGCTGTTTATGCCCCCCCCAGCGCTAAAACTAAAGAGGCCATGAAGACTCTATACCAGGCTATCTCTGAGCTCCAATCTGCACACAGAGGCTGTTTCCATCATTGCTGGGAACCAGGCTAACTGGAAGACTGTTCTCCCTCATTTCTACCAACATGTGGACTTTGCAACTCGGGGTGAAAACATTTTAGACCTGGTTTACTCTAACATCAAAGATGCATTCAGAGCACCCCCCCCCCCCCCCCCCCCCCCCCCCCCGCCCCCACCTCGGTTCATTAGATCACCTATCTGTTATGCTTATCCCTGCATATAAGCCCCAGCTGATCAGGGCTAAACCGACAGTTAAAGAGGTCAGAGTGTGGTCTGAGGGCGCCATGGAGACACTCCAGGACTGTTTTGAATGCTCTGACTGGAACATCTTCAAGGCTGCAGCGACATATGACACTTATCCTGAGCTATCTCTGTAGTTATGCTGATCTGTCTCCTTGAACCCCAGTGGGCCTCAGCAGATGGCCGCTCACACTGAGCCTGGTTCTGCTGGAGGTTTCTTCCTGTTCAAAGGGAGTTTTTCCTCTCCACTGTCGCTACCAGCATGCTTAGTGTGAGGGATTGCTGAAGAGTCAATGAGTCGATGCAATCAGCTGGTTTTCCTTAGATAGAAAACTTTGAATCAATCTGACTGGATGATCTGGTGAACTGGAAAGGGACATGAGATGACATGATGTGAATTGGAGCTATAGAAATACACTGAATAGAATTTAATTATAAAATATAGATGAGTATGCCATGACTGTGTCAGCCTACACTAACAAATGCATTGAGGACGTCCGGATAAAAAAGAACATCACCACCCGGGCTAGATAAATGGAGAGGTTCAGAAATCGCTAAAAGCAGCAAACTCAGCTTTCAGGTCTGGTGATAAAGAGGCTCTGAGAACAGAGCGCGGAAACTTAAACCATCAGATCAGCGAAGCAGAACCACAGCCAGAAGATCCAGGATCGTTTCCACGACGACAGCAACACCAGGAGGATGAGGAAAGGCATTCAGATGATCACAGACTGCAACACCCCCTCCCCCCCCGTAGATGCAGCAAACACTGACTTCCTAAATGAAGTGAACAATTTCTTAGGAAGGTTTGAGGCACTAAACAGCCTCCAGCAGTGAAAGCTGTTCCACACCGGTGGGGGGGGGAGGCACTAAACCTGGACGTAGCTGAAGGGAGGAAAACTCTGAGGAGAGTCAACCCAAGGAAGGCCCCAGGGCCTGATAACATACCTGGGCAGGTGTATAAGGAGTGTGCAGATCAGCTGGCTGCTGTCCTCACAGACATCTTTAACACCTGGCTGGACCAATCCATAGTGCCAGCATGCTTCCAGTCTGCCTCCATTATTCCAGAAGCCTCAGGTCGCCTCCCTCAATGATCAGCGGCCTGTCGCTCTGACTCCCATCATGATGAAGTGCTTCCAAAGGCTGGTTAAAGAACACATCGTCTCCAGTCTGCCGCCAACATTCCACCCGTTCCAGTTCGCCTACCGACGGAACCGCTCCACTGACGACGCCATCTCTGCTGCTCTCCACCTGAGCCTGGCACACCTGGAGGAGAAGAACGCCCACGATGGATGCTGTTCCTGGACTTCAGTTCAGCTTTCAGCACCATCATCCCACAGCATCTGATGGGCAAACTGGAACAGCTGGGCTTCAATACACCCCTCTGCTATTGGCTGCTAGACTTCCTCACCAACAGACCTCAGTCAGTCTGGGTCGGACAGAACGCCTCTGATGTCATCAGTCTAAGCCCCTCCCCTCAGGGCTGCGTCCTTAGCCCCCTGCCGCTTGGACTTCCTGCGGAGGATGAGGAGAGCCCACCTGCCCCCCCCATCCTCCCCACCTTCTCCAGAAGCACCATAGAGAGCGTTCTGAGCAGCTGTCTCACTGTGTGGTGTGGAGGCTGCAGCGCCTCAGACTGGAAGAAGGTGAGAACAGCAGAGAGGATCATGGGGGCTCCTCTTCCCTCCATTAAAGACATTTCATCCCAGCGCTGCGTGTCCCATGACATCATCAATGACCCCCCACCCCCCCACCATGGACTGTTCTCCCTGCTGCCCTCTGGGAAGAGGCTTCACAGCATTCAATGCAGGACCAGCAGGTTCTGCAGCAGCTTCTTCCCCACCGCCATCACACTGATGAATGTTGGGTAATATGGGGTTATTGTGTTGTATTTTATTATATTTTATCATTATTTAAAAAAAAACGAAAAAAAAAAACTGAAATGTTAGAATTGTCATATGTTTATATTACTGTTTTTATATATTTTTTTAAGGCTGCACTTTAAAATCAAAAAGAAATTGTTCAGAGAGCTGTTCTAAAGGATCTTTACATTGGTGTAAACAAAATGACGGATAAATCTGCCTAAGCTGTTCTCTTTCCCTCCCCAGGATATGAAGCTCTCCATGGAAACCTGCCGGATCTACAGCCTGTACCATTCTCTGCACCACTACAAGTATCACACCTTCCTGCACTGCAAGAGGGAGGTAAGGCAGCTCCAGGCTAGCCGTCTCCCCCTCTGTGATGTCACCCATACCTGTCCTCTGCTATAGACCCATAGAACCATGGGAACATAGAACTATAGAAAAATATAGCAATGGAACCATAGAATTATAGAGCCATAGAACCATGTAACCATGGAGCCATAGAACTATAGACCAATGGAACCATAGAACTATAGAGCCATGGAACCATAGGAGCATAGAACCATAGAACTATAGACTGATGAAACCATAGAACTGTAGAGCCGAGGAACCATATGACTACAGACTCATGGAGCCATAGAACCATGGGATCATGGAACGATAGAACTATAGACCCATGGAACCATAGAACTTTAGAGCCGAGGAACCATATGACTACAGACTCATGGAGCCATAGAACCATGGGATCATGGAACGATAGAACTATAGACCCATGGAACCATAGAACTTTAGAGCCAAAGAACCATATGACTATAGATTCATGGAGCCATAGAACCAGGGTACAAAAGAACTATAGAGCCATTGAACCATATAACTATAAAGCCATGGAACCATTAAACCATAGAACTATAGAGCAATAGAACCATGGAACCATAGCACTAATGCGCCATGGTACCAAAGAACTATGGAGGCATGAACCCATAGAACTATAAAGCCATGAAACCATAAACTATAGAACCAGGGAACCATAGAACTATAGAGCCATGTAATTATAAAACCATGGAATCATAGAACTATAGTGCCAGGGAACCATAACTTTATGGAACCATAGAATTATAGATCCACTATACCATAGGACTATAGAGCAATGGGACCATAGAACTATAGAGCCATGGAACCATAGAACTATAGAGCCATGGAGCCATAGAACTATTGAACTATAGAGCCATGGAACCATAAACTATAGAACTGGGAACCATAGAACTATAGAGCCATGTAATTATAAAACCATGGAATCAAAGAACTATAGTGCCAGGGAACCATAACTTTATGGAACCATAGAATTATAGATCCACTATACCATAGGACTATAGAGCCATGGGACCATAGAACTATAGAGCCATGGAACCATAGAACTATAGAGCCATGGAGCCATAGAACTATTGAACTATAGAGCCATGGAACCATAGAACTATAGAGCCATGGGACCATAGAACTATAGAGCCATGGAACCATAGAACTATAGAGCCATGGAACCATAGAACTATGGAGCCCTGGAACCATAGAACTATGGTACCGTAGAACCATAGAACTATAGTGCTATATAACCATAGAACTATAGAGTCATGGAACAATAGAACCATGTAACTATAGAGCCATGGAACCATAGAACTATAGACTCATGGAACAATAGAACTATAGAGCCATGGAACCATAGAACTGTGGAACCATAGAACTATAGACTCATGGAACAATAGAACTATAGAGCCATGGAACCATAGAACTATGGAACCATAGAACTATTGAGCCATATAACCATAGAACTATAGAGTCTTGGAACAATTATAGAATAGAATTATAGAGCCATGGAATAGAACTATGGAAACATAGAACTATAGAACCATGAAACCATGTAACTATAGAGCCATGAAACCATAGAACTATAGAGCCATGAAACCATAGAACCATAGAACTATGGAACAGTAGAACCATTGGAGCTGATGGACTCTGCTGTCTCCTGTCCAGGCGGGGAACGTGGAGCAGGCGGCGGAGGACCCGGGCCAGGAGGAGGTGGTGCAGCAATGCATGGCCAACCAGGCCTGGCTGGAGGACTTGTTCAGCTCCTTCGTGGAGCTGCTCAGCCTTAGTGCAAAGGCCTGAAGGAGGAGGAGGCCCCAGACTGGATGAGTTCTATGACAGCTCACCACACAAACAACCAGAGAACATCAGTTATCTATGACTTTTCTAGGTGGAATGTGTTTTTATGAGGAACACATCTTAAGAAACTCTTGATTCTAAAGAAGGTTCTGACCAATAGTGGATGAATATGGTGGAACAGAAGAACTTTGATCGACATCCACGAGCTATCTATAAAGGTGTTTTATTACATCTGGAATGTAAAATGTATACAGTCACATTTTTAAGTGTTTGTTCTTATTTTTGAAGAATACTTTAAAGAGATGAAGGAAACCTTCCTGGTTTATTGATTGAAATGAGGTTCTGCTGAACTCTATGATATTTGTCCAATCATCAGGATGGAGGACAAGCTGGAAAAGTGTTCTGATCCAAACCATGATGTTTCTGTTTCTTTTCTAAAAGATGGTTTATTGACCCAAAATGAAGCACGTTTTTATTCCAAAATCAATAGAGAAGAAAAGATGACCCGGCCTAAATGTTTAATGTTGGTCATTTTTATCTGTTTCTTGTTGATATTTCCTACGGTTCTGTAAATACTGTACAGCGTTCCGTTCTCTAGTTGGCAGTTGCTCTTCTGTACAGGAAATTTCTGTATTTGACAAAAGGAAGTAAAACAGCTTAAAATCACAAACATGAAATGAACTGTAATTTATCATCTGTGTCTAAAATAATTTGACTCTCTTTATGCACACATATCACTGCAGAGTTACTCTAATCCAATTCCTTGTTATTTTTATTTTACAATCACTCCATCCACCGCCATCTACTGGCCATCTAGTGAAATGCATCCATATATTTTGCAATTCAAGATGGTTGACAGACAGCAAACCATTTTCAGCAGCTCAGGAAAATTCTGTAAATCCTCCAAAGACCCTGAGAGTTAAAACAGAGCAGCACATAGTAACTATAATACTGCTGATATATTTTTATAAATATAAAATTCATATTGGGGAGAATTAATTGGTCGCCTCTCCACTAAATGGACACCAAACATCAGTGGCTACATTTCAGCAGTAATTTATACTACAGCTCTAAATGTTCTAGATCATTGTTGATGACTGGGGGCCCCTGAACCCTGCAAGGTCTGAGCCCTACCTCTAAAGGTGCATTCACAGCCAACGCGTTATGGGCGTCACAAACGCCTAAAGACTGAAATATGGACGCTGGATCAAACGCTGGTCCAGCTGCTTTGATGCTTCGATGCTCTGGTTGTTTATCTGTAGCTTAAAGCTAGAGAGCAGCTTGGCTTTATTCACTGTGTGAGCTGGAAAACAGTTCTAATAGATTTATATAAGTATGGTTTGCAAACATAAATGTTTTCTAAACCGACAGCTTTATTGTAAATGCTTATCTGTGTGGCCCTCTGCTTGGAGCCAAAGGGTTGTGGCCCCTTCCTGAACAAAGGTTCCTCATCCCAGTAAATGCATCATCAGCAGAAGTCTTTAGTTTGGAGATAAACTGAATTTTTCCCAGTAAATAAGGAAAAGAAGTGTTTCGGTTATTTAAATAACTAAAAAAGTTTATATTTTTGCGGGTTGAGATGCGGTGCAAAGTAAAGCCGACAGAAGAACAACAATCAGCTGAATGAGGCTCAGGGTGGGAGCTGGGAAACGCTGACATTGGTTTCACTTTAGTTCAGGTTAATGAACTGATGATGACCAATCAGTGAACAGCAGTCTGATGATGTCACAGTTTCGCCCTGTGCTGCTGTGATGGAAGTGGCCCTGTCTGGTATCTGATCTTTATTTAGCCCAGAGTGAATCCTACCTGTTGAAATGTGGAGCCGCTGATGCAGCAGAGCGTGGAGGGGAGGCTGAGAGTTTATCCATGGCTTAGAGAGGAGGAGAGGATCCAGGCGGTTAGGCTCAGACAGGCTGTGGCTCATCTGCAGGACTGAAACGCTGAGCTAAGAGCAGCAGTTCCTTCAAAGAACCCAGTGTTAGTAGGAGGAACCCGCAGGAGTCTGAGCTCAGAGCTGATCCACGCTAGAACTTCATCAGCTTCAGGTTCAGTCTGTTTATCACTTGTTCATTTCAGGACAGTATGCAGTTCCTGCAGAGCAGGCTGATAATTCTGGACTGTTTCTGGACCCGTCTCAGGCATGGCGCCGGACGTGGAGAGGATCATCCAGAGCATCGGCCTTGGAGACCAGGACGCCGTCCAGCTCCTGCTGGACAACTACAACACCCAGGTTACCCACGGTTGCCATCAAGGCATATTCTTTTTTGTAACCATGGAAACAGTGTAAGGGGTGGATGGGAAAAGGTTGTCATTGCCTGGAAGAAGGTTGGGGATGTTAGCTGAAGCAGGGAGCACGGGGTTGGTGGGCTCTGTCAGGTTGACGTCCTGCTGCCACGGCGTCAGGAGGCCGTCTTCATCAAAAAATTCTGTTCACATTCAAAATAAAAAATCTTTTCTCCCTCCACAGCATGCAGAATGCTTCTTCTTCAACACTGAGGCCCAGGAGAGGAAAAAGGTCAGTGAGCAGACTGTTAGATCCTCCATGTTTTATCTGGAAGCTGCTCTGTAACCAGCTGCCATTAGAGGTCAGGTGATCAGAACATCAAACCATCAGTAACACAGCAGAAGGTCAGGGAGAGCTTCAAGCCTGGGATTTATGGAAAGGAGAAAGAAGCAAAGCCAGAACTAACAGAGCTGAGGCAGCCCGGGGGGGGGTTCCCATCCTGGAGCTTTTCTGACCTTCTGACACTGAAAAAGACTGTTAAAATCTTCCTCAAGGTGGGGGGGTGGGGGCCTGGATAGAGGATCAGAGGGGAGCAGGGTGGGGGCCTGAGTGGAGGATTAGAGGGGAGCAGGTTGGGGGCCCGGGTGGAGGATCAGAGGGAAACATGCTGGGGGCCCAGGTGGAGGATCTGAGGGAAGCAGATTGGGTGGCCCGGGTGGAGGATCAGAGGGGAACGGTGGGGTCCCGGGTAGATGATCAGGGGGGAGCACGGTGGGTGCCCGGGTGGAGGATCAGAGGGGAATTTGGTGGGGGCCCGGGTAGAGGATCAGAGGGGAGCAGGTTGGGGGCCTGGGTAAGGGGTCTGAAGGGAACAGGGTGGGGGCTATACATGTCAAGGAGTAAAACAAAATAACTAAATTTATAAATATCATAACGTGTGAATATATTCAATATGCATCTCATTGTGTGTTTTAACATCAGTCAGGTGATTAAAACCGGCTGTGGAAATATACACCAAAGGTCCCTGATCAGATTGATCAGCATAGTTTAACTAATAATGATTAATTTTTGCAGCGGGTCCCAGGACAGCTACCTATAGGGGACGACAACATGTGCTCCCCTTCTGCTTCTGTTACCATGACAACTACTGCTGCAGCATAACATGCTACCCCCAGCTGCTCTGATAACAGCGTGCTCTTCTAGAACATTAAACTCTAAAAATTTAAAATAAGAAGCAGACTCATTAAGGGAAAGATTTCCACAGGAAATGGGACACCTGGGCTGCGTCCAACCATCTGCCCTGACCCCTGACCCCTCCATCACCATATAGTGGACTTCATTGTCAAAAGACTGTTCAGACAGATGATCACTACTTTTAATGTGACTCCACCTCCTCGCACGGTGCCATCTTTGTTCTCTCTCACCCCCAAAACAAATCTGATGAATCTTTGTGAGTGAAGCTCTTGCAAAGCATTCTGGGATATATCTCCTCACCTGGGGACCATAGATGATCACTACTTTTCAAGGTGTGTTGTGGGAATTGTTTGTTGAGGTAACGTTGTGACCCTCGTATAATATGGCGTAACGCCTGTAGTCCTCGTTGGGGGAGTCAGGGCGAACCTTTACGGACAGCCCTGGGCGCCACTTACAGCTAAATCTACCAGGTTACATGTGATAACGAAGCGTTTCTAACCCAGCCTGGTAAATATGTTCTAGAGTGCCGACAGAACGTGAACCAGAAGGTAAACTTTGCTGTCTGTTCATAAATCCCAGTAACATGAATCTTGAACCCCAGTGGGCCTCAGCAGATGGCCGCTCACACTGAGCCTGGTTCTGCTGGAGGTTTCTTCCTGTTCAAAGGGAGTTTTTCCTCTCCACTGTCGCTACAAACAGGCTTAGTGCGAGCGATTTTCATTGTCTTCCTCAAGACAATGAAAACCTATTGTCATTTTTAACCTTTGATCCAAACATTTCAGTGAATCTTCTCCTTTCATTGGGTCCCATTTGGGCAGATGAAAGTCCGACTTCCAACCAGAGAACATCAGGCTGCAGAAAGCTGCATTTTATTCCCTCTACAGTCAGACCAAATGAAAAGCTCCTAAAACCAGTGCAAAAGTGAAACAGGAGGATGATGCAAGCTTTCTGTTTCGGTCAGTCTACTCAGCTGCACTCATTCTAAATCTAACAGCCATTTCTTTTTTCCCTGTTTTCATGCATGTGGCTGACGGTGGTGGACAACCTTACTGCAGCAACAAAGACTGGAAGAGGTAAACAAACCGCCCAGGCAGAAATATGCTGACGCTGGATTCACACTGTCTTACAGTAATCTGAAAAGGTGATTAGTCACGCCCAGTGTCTATAAGCATGGGTGTCCTCCAGAAGCGATTAATCATGTCTTACTGTGTGTCCGAAGCAGTTTAGATGACCCATAAATATCACCATGGGTTGACCTTCTCTATGCTAACATGCTTGAGCTTCAGTGCAGAAATCTTAGTTCAGGTGGTGATTGTTTCCTTCAGTAGGTCTGGTTACCTCTAATCACAAACATTTAAACAGAAAAGGCTCCTGGTAATAGAACCTGTTTCAGATTAAGATGAACTCTAATCTCACCACCAAACATCCAAGGAACCATCAATGTTTGAGAAAACAGCCTCATCAGCACTGGAGCAAAACCCAAAGACGTTTATCTCAGATGTTGGTGATGCTGGTAGAGGCTGGGCTGTGGGGGTGTCTGGTCCAGGTGGGGCGCCTTGGTGCCGGGTTAGAGTGGGGGTCCTTTGGCTGTGGGTCAGCATTAGAGACTGACACGGGAGTGGATTTTCACTCCTGTCCCGTCCCACTCCCACAGAAAAAAATTGTGTCCCGTCCCGATCCCGGGCCAGAGTAGAAATCTAAATCCTGTCCCGTCCCACTCCTGGTGAAATTACTCCCACTCCCATCCCGCTCCCATTCAGAATGACTCCCGCTCCCGCACCACTCCCATGCTCTGTTCGAAAACCTAGGACGCGTCCTTAGAAGGCCAGATTCGAAGTACGATTACGTCATAGTGCGGCGCTGAGGTCTGGTTGGATTCCAAGAGTCCTCGTTATGCGGCCTTAAAATGCGTCCTTCTTTTAGCCCGATTTGAAGGACGGGTGTTGATGTATCCTCGCTATCCTTGGTTTACCCAGGATTCATTGCGAGACCAAGCAAGCCATGATCAGAGGAAAGGTTACTTGGCGCCGAACAGTGGTGAAAATTGGAAGTTCAGTTTAATATAATCCAGTCTGTGAATAGTTCCGTCTAAAATGAATGAAAATAGTTGTTTTAATGGTTATAGAGTCAGATATGTGGCGGTAATGTTTGATTTATCTAAAGGTTTTTATCTGTTACTGATTAAATGAGTTGGCTGTAATTTAAGGACAGATTCTAATATATCTGCAGGGTGGGGACTATAAATCTGATAGGAGTTTTGTCTTTTTATTGCTGTTTTGCACAATATGCTTAACTAAATATTTTGTGTTGTTGAATATTAGAGATTTTGCAGATATGTTTTGTAGATACATTGTTTAGATTTACTTATATCTTTCTACCCCTTTTATAGAATAGAATAGAAAATCCCTTTATTGTCCCACAATGGGCAGATTTACAGCAGCAGAAAGATTATTGAAAATGGTCACACAAATGTGGACCTTAGAAAAATGTATAAGAATAACATAATAGGGAAGAGTTAAAAAAAAAATACAATTCTGTAAAGTGTTTCAACAATATAAACCTGGAGAATAAATAACCAATATGCAGCTATGGACATTTTTACAGTAATGGATATTTGAAAATAGCAGCAACATCAGAGACGTGCAGAATGACAGCAGCAGGTTATTTAACTGACTAAGGTTTCTATCATTACATTTGATTTTATTTTTTCCTGCTCCCGCCTGTTGGAACCTTTATTCTACTCTGGATTCTTGTGAGTCTTTGTTCACTTTACAATAAAAAAGAAATAAATAAACAAACAGTTTTGGAAATTTCGGTTTTCATTCTTTTCCTGCTTTGTGTGTCAACTTTCGCGGTTGCTAAGCAACAGACTGTACGGCGATAAAACCCGCTGAAGGGTAGACCTGGTCAAAACTCTTCCGGTCTCCTTATTTTCACGGACTTCAAAGGATCCAGTCTAAGTAGACCGCGTCCTTGGAGGATCCAGTCTAAGTAGACCGCGTCCTTGGAGGATCCAGTCTAGGTAGACCGCGTCCTTGGAGGATCCAGTCTAGGTAGACCGCGTCCTTGGAGGATCCAGTCTAAGTAGACCGCGTCCTTGGAGGATGCAGCCCAGGATTTCGAACAGAGCCCCATTCTTGTTGTTTTTGAGCGCGGGTGAAAAACTCAGAGCGGAATCACTGTTGGTTTTTGGGTCGTGTAGTTTTTTTGACTCGCATTATAGTGTAGGCTTAAAGGAAAAAAACTACAAAATGGCGGCGCCGCGCCAGTGCTGGATTTTTTTTCTTTCTATTTTATTTTATTTTTTGGCATCGATCCTAGTTTTTTTAGTTACTATTGGTTTGCTCCCGCTCCCGTCGGCTCCCGTTAAAGTTTAATCCTGTACCGTCCCAATCACGTGATCGTTACTAATACTGACTCCCATCCCACGGTAAATCCCACGGGAATCCCGTGACCCGTGGGATTCCCGAAAAAATGTCAGTCTCTAGTCAGCATATCCTCTCCTAAAACTGCTGTTGTTGTAGCTCAGGGTACGTTGAGAAGCACCTGTTCTCTTCTTCTTGTGTCAGTATCTTAGACTGTCCTGAGCTCCTGTGGCAGGTGGAGTCACTCAGGGCTCTGTTCTAGAGCCGCTGCTTTTCCCCTGTTCTTATTGCTTCCTGGTTTTATGGTTAGAGGGGCTGAATCCCAAACTGGCCCCTAAGCACTAACTCTCTGTTCCCTCAGAGGGTCCGCCACATTAAGGGCCGTACCAAACCATGTAGTGGGTAGTGGGCCAAATGGAAGCTCCTCGTTGGAATAGTTATGATTTAACTTGATAGATTTTTTTTAAAGAAAATGACAAATGTTTATCATGTTAACCTGCACCACAGAGCTACAGCCTACATGCAGCGTCACTGCGTTGCCATAGGAACGAATACTTTCCCTTTCCATTGGAGGGAAGAGGCTGTCCCATTAATATTAATATCCCGCCTTCAATCCAGGTGCCTACAACAGCTGTGAGTGGGACTTCATTGATAGTGAAGGGTTAGCGGTTAGGGGGGGGGGGGGTGTGGGATTCAGCCTGGCTATGGCAATGCTATGCTAATGGCTGTCAGTTATATCTGTTTAAAGAAGAAGAAATGTCTAAAAGGAGACAGAGGAAATTCACCTGGAAACCTTCTATTACTCGGATAGAGGAGGATCTACTGAGCCCTTCAGTTGGATTACAATGGAAAAGTTTCACTCATGAAGGCATCCAGAATGATTAAATAAAACTAATCATGATTAATCCAGATACTAAGACTTCTCCTGAAACTGAAGCTTCAACTCAAGCTTTGATAAAGTTCAGGTAAAGGTGGAATTGTCATTTTTCTGCTGACCCATGGAGCACAGATGCTGGGATAGGGTCGGCCATCACCTGAAAGTCTGAAAGGCTCACAACAGGACGGTTGATAGAGCGAGCCTGAATGTGAAACGGTAAAATGATTTGATCTTTCGTTGCTCTAATTATCTCTGTTGATTCATCAGTTCAGGAAGAACAAGATAAGGGACTGCGCTCCTGACTCGGATTCAGACATGGACTCGGACGATGAGAAGCCGGACCTTCTTCTCAGAGAGGTAGGCCAGTAGAGGGGTGGAATCTGTCCGCTCTAGAAGCTCCATCTACACTACAGCATTGAAGACTGTTTAAGCATCCATTGATTTGACTTGTAAACTGACCTTTGACCCTGACGGTTGTTCTGCAGGATCTGGCTGCAGCCCTGCTGTGCTTCGTCAGTGGTCAGCTGCAGCCTGGAGTGTTACGGGCTTGTCTTCACACTCTGCGAATCCTGTCCCGTGACCGCAGAGCCCTCGGGCCGATGGTCACGGATAGTGCACTTTTCACTTTGGCACATCTGGGAGGAATTGATCTACTGCAGCCCTGCCAGCAGCAGGACAGGATGACCGAAGCTCAGCGGGACAGAACACAGAGAAGTGACTGTCAGGGATCAACAGATGCTGATGCGAGGTGTGAAGTTTCCTTTTCCGATCCCAACAAAGAGGCTAGTGGTTTGGATACAAATGACTGCTATGGTCACCGCCTTAAACAGCGAGAAAACGAGGGCCCCCTGGTGCTCGCTCCTGGGAAGAAAGACGCCCGGGAAGAGGAGAGCGAGGAAGAAAGGAAGGAGGATGATGGGGATGTGTGCAGGAAGGAGGCCATGAAAGTCTTATGTAACATCATTTACAACAGCCCCCGGGCTCAAGAGAGAGCCAGCGCACTCAGGTAACGATTTAAAAAATATCTTTATTGTTCAGCATGATGACAAGTACAGAGGGTAATTCCACATCCTCCGTCACTGCTCCGCCATCGTACGTCTGGGTTAGCCAGGGTTAGCCAGGGCTAACGTTAGCCCGTCTGCGGTGGCCAGGGCTAACGTTAGCCCGTCTGCAGCAGCCACGGCTAACGTTAGCCCGTCTGCGGTGGCCAGGGCTAACGTTAGCCCGTCTGCGGTGGCCAGGGCTAACGTTAGCCCGTTTGCGGCGGCCAGGGCTAACGTTAGCCCTTCTGCAGCGGCCCTCTCTCTACATAGCCATTTGTGAAGGACCGCTGGCTCTGATGGAGGTTTGATTGTTTTATTTGGCAAAATGTTCATTTGATTTGTGTTTATCTGACTGTTCATTGTTTTTCCCCACTAAATGTGAAAAGTCATAATTTATTATTATATATATATATATATATATATATATATATATATATATATATATATATAGATAATATTAATAACAGGAGGTGAAATGCAGCTCCAGACTAGCTTCGAATGTGATGATGTCATCAGCAGCTTCTGTTCCAATTGACCCTGATTTATGCTGAGTAGGGTGACCAGACGTCCTCTTTTTTCCGGACATGTCCAACTTTTCAGACCTAAAAATATGTGCGGGGGGAATTTCAAAATCATCCAGGATTTTGGTTGCCTACAGCGCAGCAGTACCGAGCCGTCAGCACCGCGGTGAAGTTAGTTTGAAGTTGGATATTGGATATTCAAGCTCCGCGGAGTCAGCGGGATTTAGCAAACGGTCGATCCGACTGAGGGACTCCGATGTCGGCCAGCGTCTCTCAGCTGCTCTCTCCTCCCACTGCTGCAGTTAGGGACCGTCAACAAATCTTTCAACCAAGAACTCTTGAGAAACAAAAATCAATAAATTCCTTAAGTTATGACCAGCTAAGCTTAAACTAATATAAAATCATGCCAATAGAAAACATACATAAGGCACACTTGGTTTTATGCAATTTTAAGCTATTTCTAATTTCTAAGATATTTTTAAAGACAAAAGTTGGGACTTTTCTTCCATAGCTTCCTGGTCATGTGACCCACTGACTCCAAATGTATGTCCAATTGTTCCACTACTTTAGCCTGATGATGCAACTCATTTTTATTCCATTTCAAGCCTTTGTATATTTTTGCCTTACCGTGCAGGGGGGGGGGGGGGGGGGGGGGGGGGGGGGGAGAGAATAGCGTCAGGTTCGGTCGCTCCTTCCCCGGCTGGCTCTGGACCTGGACCAGGAGCCCCGGAGCTCATGGCTCGATTAGAACTTCTGGTCCAGATCTAGTCAGCAGCCCATGACCCACCCCTGGCCCCCGAAAAAAAGTGTCACCCTAATGTGCTCCCGTTCTCCCACAGTCCAGACTTTCCTGGGTTCTTGTCAAGAAAAATACTTGATGAGAACATGAGTCCGTACTCATGTTAGGATAACGACTGATCGGTAGTTAGAAGTTAGAGCATCATTTTCATATAGTCCCAAAAAAACAAAGACCGTTTTAAACGATGCCAACTATTACTAAACATACAAGGAAGCAGTTTTTCATCTGCATCGAATATTTCTTTTATTCTGAAAAGCTTAAAAATGTGATCAAATCCAGTCGCATCAACTTCCTAGAGTAACGTCTTTTGGCAGGCGTGGATGAAGAGACGCTGACTTTGGAAGCAGAGAACAAACCTATTCTGTAGGATCCCAGTGATGCTTATTAAAGACACACAACGAAAAGAAAACGTTTGACCAGAAACTGCATGTTGCTTGATTCTGAGTTTTAATGATGTGACATTAAATGACCGAACTAATAATAATATTATTATCTCACTGTATTATATGATAATACAATAGTGTGAGATGGAAGCGTGGAGGCTGTAGGTGATGCTTAATGGTGGCGGTCTGCAGCAAAGGCGGGGGATGAGGGGCTTTCGGGTCAGTCATTCTTTAGATGCTCTGATCTCCCTGGCGAGGAGTCGCACTTCTCTGCTAACACTCAGTCTTCTCCAAGACAAACAGAAACAGAAACGTTTCATGTCTGCAGACGGTCCACTGGCCTAGCTTCCACCAGCTCTGCTCTGATTGGCTCCCCCAGTCGGAGTCCCAGTCCGTCTTACGGCTTTTTTTGTTGCTTTGAAATGAACAAACATCCAGGCTGTGGTGAGATGAGCTGAATGTTGGTGGAAGGTCACTGAGGAAGGAGAAGCAGAGTCAATCTCCAGGTTTTATTGCACTGCAGAGCGGCAGGAAAATGGATGAACAGCAGGAACCATGGGACCAAACTGGAGGTCGTTGAGGTGAAGGTTACCAAGGTTACCAATGTTAGGGGTTCGTTTCCGTACGTTCTAGAAGATAATTTTACAAATGATAAAGCTGCCTGAAAGCTGAAAGAGAATAAAGCATGTTGAGTATCACTCCGGGTTATGAAAGAGTCAGTCTCCTCCTGTCCCTCATCTTCCTCTCCTCATCTAATGGGGGGGGCTGCTGGTTAATAGGGGGACCTATGGCAGCTGATAGGTGAGGACAGTTTCACGTTCACAGCTGAGACTCTATGAGCTGCTGTCAGATCAGACCTCCTCTTCCCTCCAGAGCAGGCATGTCCAGCGTCCGTCCTCCAGGGCCCTCCTGCAGGTTTCAGAGGTTTTCCTGCTTCAGCTCAGCTGATCTTAATAGTTGCAGTTCTTCAACAGCCTGTTAATCAGTTATGAATGGAAATCAGCTGATCTGACGGAGAAAGATATCTTAAACCTCAGGAGCATCTGGAAGGCATCTATTCATCCATCCAAATGTTGGTGTATGAGCAGGCCTCAGTGTGTGCTTCCTCTCTGTTTCCATGGGAAGGCTGCTGCAGGGATTATGGGAGAGTCTGAAGCAGGGGATGTGGAGTAGGGCGCCCCCAACTGGCCAGTTCTACAAGCTGAGGCTGCTCTTCCTACTAACAGCCCTGAGGCCTGAGCTCAGGCTGCAGCTGCAGCAGGTACGCTCCTGAGCTCCCTCCATCTTCATCAGCATAATCATGTGGAGTGAAAATGAGCACTGAGAGTGTTGTGTTCTCATCAACAAAATAGACGGGGAAAGCAGCGTGCCGTTTAGGGAACTTTTAATGGCTACTTGAAAAGATTCACAACTGATAGAGCCTTCATTCCTAACTATACATTGTATCAATACGCGCAGTGCGCGACTAATTACTGCCGTATTACTACACAGAAAATAGTTCCTTTTAAACACAACAGAGAGTAATGAAGAAAAGGTTTTATTTTTCTCTGCAGAGGAGAACGACACAGACAGCTAAAGACAGCTCCCAATGTGATTCTGACTAGGTCCTGCCCCACCTTTGCATTATAAAGACTCCTTATACACGAACATTCAGTCTTTCCAAGAGAAACACTTCATCAAAAGACATAAATATATGTTCAGATAAACATTTCAGACAACTGTTTTCCCTTCAGACAGGACGTGAGGATCTTAAACACAATAAGGATGTGTTTATCTATGGCTAAGTTCACACTGCAGGCCTTGATGCTCAATTCCAATTTTTTTGCGAAATCCGATTTTTTTGACGTTGCCGTTCACATTTCCAAATATATGCGACTTGTATGTGATCTCCTGTGTGAACTGCAGTCATACAATACAAGTGTCCCGCATGCGCAGTAGAGGATGCAATGAAGTCCCAGGCCAGCGTGCTCTTTTTTTCCGAAAGTAAACATGGATGTTAGTGCCGGCACACATCTAGCGGTCTTTTCCAACCATAAAAACTCAATATTTTCAAGATGGTTAAACATAAATACTGCTCTCCGCATCATCATCTGCCATGGTTGTTGTTTTTCTTGCCGCTTCTGCGTAGCAAGACCCAGAATAGTGACCTTTGTCGGGTAGTAATGACGTTCAGGTCGGATGAATCCAACCTGGCCGTTCATACACAGGTTTTAAAAGCATTTGAAAAGATCAGATTCATATCAGATTCAGGACCA
This sequence comes from Cyprinodon diabolis, assembly GCA_030533445.1. Classification (NCBI taxonomy): domain Eukaryota; kingdom Metazoa; phylum Chordata; class Actinopteri; order Cyprinodontiformes; family Cyprinodontidae; genus Cyprinodon; species Cyprinodon diabolis. The sequence goes on from CM060077.1 coordinate 41,996,305, forward strand.
CATAGCCAAGTGGCCTGGGTCGGATTGGAAAAAATCGGATCTGTGTTGTTCAGACTGCCATGAAAAGATCAGATCCAGGTCGTATATGGGCAAAAAATAGGATTTGGGTCACTTCAGGCTGCAGTGTGAACGTAGCCTTTGTTTCCCCCTTATCTAACCTAGGGAGGAACCTCCTTCCTTTCCCTACATCTCAGCATAAAGACTGGAACAATAGCTAATCACCCCTATTCAGAAAGAAAAACCGACACACTTTAATATTTAACCTTACTAACATCAAAGGAAAAAAACAAAAATCACAATCAGCATCATTATCATCATAACCAGTCATGTAACCACTAAACTCTTTACATTTCCTTGTTATGCTTGTACTGTATGTTATATGTTCTTTCTTATGTATTTGCCTGCCTAGGAACTACGGATGAAAACTAGCTTTGTAGTAGAGACTGACACGGGAGTGGATTTTCACTCCTGTCCCGTCCCACTCCTACAGAAAAAAATTGTGTCCTGTCCCGATCCCGGGCCAGAGTAGAAATCTAAATCCTGTCCCGTCCCACTCCTGGTGAAATTACTCCCACTCCCATCCCGCTCCCATTCAGAATGACTCCCGCTCCCGCACCACTCCCATCATTGTTGTTTTTGAGCGCGGGTGAAAAACTCAGAGCGGAAGCACTGTTAGTTTTTGGGTCGTGTAGTTTTGTTGACTTGCATTATAGGCTTCAAGGAGAAAAACTACAAAATGGCGGCACCAGTGCTGGATTCTTTTTTCTTTCTATTTTATTTAATTTTTTGGCATCAATCCTAGTTTTTTTTAGTTACTATTGGTCTGCTCCCGCTCCCGTCTGCTCCCGTTAATGTTTATTCCTATACCGTCCCAATCACGTGATCGTTACTAATACTGACTCCCAATTCCGAAAAAATGTCAGTCTCTACTTTGTAGCTATAGTCCGGCATATTTACATTTGTTTTTATACTGATGTTCATTAATGTGCATTATCCCTATTCAAATAAATAAATTAAATAAATTAAAAAATCATATAAAGTTCTTTAACATGTCGTCCTCCGTTAGGCTGAACTACTTATCTGTTTAGAAACATGGTGAAGGATGAAAATAATCACTATTAGAGATGCAAAAGGTTTCCCACAATAATGTTTGTTCTGGGACAGCTGCAGATCTCCGGAGGTCTTAGTGGCGACGTGGAAGAGCAGTGATGCAGGTTTTAAATGAAGCCTGTAATCAGTGAACAGAGTTTGGGTAAAAATGCAGACGTTCTGCGATGAACAGGATATCTGTGGCTGTAACAGCAACACGCTAAACATTCAGGGGTTTGAATATCTTTAGATGTTTCCTGAGCTGCTCAGGGTGGGAGCAGAACTCATGGTTGGTTTGATCCATTCAGGAGCGCGGGGTGTTGGTTCTGACCCAAGCCTTGGAGCAATGCCTGGCGTTGAGGTGGTCTAAAGGACATCAGCTGGTCGCTGACAGCAAAGCCCCGCCCATTTCCCAGGAGGTGTCCCAGGATGTCATTGAGATCCTCAAGACCATCTTCAACATCGCTCACAGGTTCTACCGGCAGGAGCCGGATGAGGTGAGAACCTTAGTTTGGGCCGATCAGTTTCCAGGATGAGGTGACGCAGACCTGGGTGGACATGAAGACCGACTCCATGGCGTTAGAGACGTCTCTAGGTGTTGATTGGGAATTAGGTCCAGATTGAATTCCTTACGGTTTGATCATGAAGATAAAATCTGGATGATGTCTCTACAGGAGGAGGCTGCTCTGTATCGCCACCTAGCAGCCGTCCTACGCTACTGTTTGCTGCTGTCGTGTGATGGACCCAACACACGGGAGGAGCTGCAAGGGTCAGACGGATCCTTTGGATCCAAGCTTTTCCTCTTGGGACTCATCTTTAGAGCGGCGTCCTAGAGATGGTCGATGATTTGAAAACGTGCTGTTTTCTTCCTCAGGCACACAGTGAACATCCTGTCAGCTCTGCCCCTCACCTGTCTGGACGTCCTACTGGCCGTCCCTGTGGACCAGGCATCCCATAAACATGAAGGGATCAACATGGACTGTGTCCACGCGCTGCTGCTCTTCATGGACAGACGGCTGAACAGGGCAAGTAGATGTTTATTGTTATAGATAGAAACCAGCAGAGGATTTATAAACCGGGCCTTTATAAACTCCTCATCCAGGTCATTCTCAGCTTACTGGTCAGCTGGAAACCTGAATTCAGAGTGATGTGGTTTTATTATTTATGCTGCAGTAGGGTTTGGATGTTTTTTTCAGGTTCCTGCCATTCAGAACACAGGGCTTCAACACAGCTGAGGAGAACAACTGGGGGGTCTTTGCATCTGACTAGGAAAGCTCAGGAGGAGGGACCTCCATGCTGTTTAAATACATCAGGGCTCCAACCACGGACGGCTCTGGTGGAGCCCCCAAAACTGACAAACCATTGGGTGCCAGGGGCCTCGCCATGAGTTTCCTATAGCACCGCCTTTATGTCTGTAGACAGATAGGAGCCACATTGCTAACCCTAACCCTAACCCTTGTCTACGATAAGATTGAAGTTCATCACACTGTTCCCGCTGGTCATTAAAAGTCATTAAATTATCCTTTTTTTTTTATTTTATCAATTTAAAATTCATAAAATGTGATTATCGTGGCATTTCATGTGCTTTATTTTTGTCAGATATATCAGATATAAATAGTTCCGCGTGTTTGCTTGGAACCGCTTCCGGTTGATCGTAACGCCGTATGTTCGGCGTTACGATTTGGAGGTGGAGAAAAATCTAGAGAATGGGAAAATGCAAACTTCAACTAAAGTGGCTGGAAAACAAGGAATTCAGGACATTGCTGCAGCCTGTCGACCGTAAAGATGACGAAGGATTTTATCCGCGTTTACATATATATATATATATATATATATATATATATATATATGCAACTGGATAGCTCAGTTGGTAATCATGGCAGCACAAGAACAGTTGAAGATCAATAGAGGCCAGGGTCTACCACACCAGGCAGGACCCCCGATGCAGACTGTGCAAAGATGCCTCTGAAACAATACAGCACATAACAGCAGGGTGTAAAATGCAGGCAGGAAGTGCATACATGGAACGCCACAACCAGGTAGCTGTCATAGTGTACAGGAACATCTGCCATGAGTATGGGCTGGAAGTCCCAAGGTCAAAATGGAAGACACCTCCTAAGGTAGCTGAGAATGACCGAGCTAAGATCCTATGGGACTTCAAGATCCAGACTGACAAACAGGTGATGGCTAACCAACCAGACATCGTGTTAATCGACAAACAGCAGAAGAAGGCAGTAGTGATAGATGTGGCAATCCCAAGCGACAGCAACATCAAGAAGAAAGAACACGAGAAGCTTGAGAAATACCAAGGGCTGAAAGAGGAGCTAGAAAAGATGTGGAAAGTAAGAGCAGCAGTGGTGCCAGTGGTAATTGGAGCACTGGGGGCTGTGACCCCCAAACTGGGAGAGTGGCTACAGCAGATTCCAGGTAAAACATCAGAGGTCTCTGTCCAGAAGAGCGCAGTCCTAGGAACAGCTAAGATACTGCGCAGAACCCTCAAACTCCCAGGCCTCTGGTAGAGGACCCGAGGATGAGGATGACACATACCACCCCACCAGGGGGGAGAAAACAGTTAGTTTATATATATATATATATATATATATATATATATATATATATATATATATATATATGAGTCATGGCTACTTGTTGATGGCATTAAAATGATTTCTAAGAGCACTAAAATTCTGAACATCATCTACAAGCTCATAAGATGAACCTGAACTGGAGCTTTGCAACCAAGACCGTGGAAGAATTCTATCCAGTTTATTTCTATAGCTCCAATTCACATCATGTCATCTCAGGTCACTTTCCAGTTCACCAGATCATCCAGTCAGATTGATTCAAAGTTTTCCAAGGAAAACCAGCTGATTGCATCAACTTATTGACTCTTCAGCAATCCCTCACACTAAGCATGCTTGTAGCAACAGTTTCAATCAAAGTTGAATTCCTTATTTGTTCTCCAACTTGTTTTTTAAGCTGGTTGTCTGATAAGGGGCCTGTTTAAGTTTATACTGATTGTTCCTTGTTCTTCTTCTCAGGGTCTGAAGCTGAAGGAGAAGCTAACTCCTGTCCTGAGTTTACTGACAGAAAGCTCTCGGGTTCACAGGGAAACACGTCACTACTTACGACAAAAGGTCAGATTTTTGTTTTTCCCTACATCCATACACCCCCCCCCCCCCCCAAACCCTTTGCCTGATGTAATATGAAGAAGTCATCGAGAGAATCCAAAAGCTCTTTCCAGATTGATTAAAGTGATAGAAACTCTTCAAACCAAACAGAGCCCCAACATTAGCCACATCAGGCACTAGGTCGGGATTTTCTGGATATTCTGGCCAAAGGCATATTAGTATCACATCAGTTGCCATGGTGATTTATGTGCATTTAACCCTGGTTCTTTATCTGCTCAATTAGCATCCCACTGATCAGAAACAAATCAACAAATACTTGAATTATTCTAGCATTTTTCTGGTAGACTGAAGCATTATTAACATTCAATATGTAAGTTTTTTTTCTGTTTTAGCAGATGGTTGTTCTGTTTATCAGACGGTCTTTAGGCTGTGTCTGTGTGAATCAGAGAAACCGCCGATAAAGAAGCAAAGGTGTTGTCCACATAGGGACCTGTTCCTACAAAAATTTAGGACCGACCTACTTGTCCCTAGCAATAATTCAACGTGAATAGCATGTTTATAATTGATAATACAGCGCTATTGCAGCAGTCGCTTCTTTTGCTACGTTCAGACTGCATGCGATAGAAGCAGCAGAAGCAGCTAGTTTACAAAGTCAATGGTTGATGCGTATCAAGGCTAAGCAAAAGGTCGTGCAGCGTCTAGAGCAGCAGGAGCGGAGAAGCGCGTCTTGACGCATCTAAGCATCTGAGGTGTGTGACGCGCTTCAGAAGCAGCAGCTGCTGGAGTTGAAAAATGTAACTTTAGCCGCTGGACGAGCCGCATCAACCAATGAGAGAAGCTGATCTGGGAGCTGGCAGGGAGTCAGACGCAGCACTGCTGATGCAGAGCGCTATGATCACTCCTCTGAAACAGTTTATTAACGCCTAAATTAACTTCAAATGTAGAAACCTGCCGGCAGAATATGTTGGCTTTTATTATCCTGCTGCCTGCAGTTTGTAGCACAGACCTGAAAAACGCTAACATCTACTTCCAGCCGCCACCAACAGGAGGGGAAAACCCCCAAGAGGCGAGCGGGCCTGAGGCAGCTGCTGCTGGGGATTCCCAGTGACAGCGCAGCGCCGGTATGTGGGGGTCTGAGCGGCTCCCACAGAGAAATAATCTTTGAAGGCAGGATGGTAATCTGGATGAACTGACTGCACAGACCATGTTTTCAGGAGGACTTTCTCACTTCAACATAGATTCTAACTACTTTCTACCCGCTGATCACAGCTAATATAGCAAAGCTGCTCTCTGGCATCGAACACAGGAGCAGCAGAAGCATCTGGACTCACTTTACTGGACATCTGACCTTAATGAGAAAAAGCCTTAAAAATAAAGCAGCAGAAGCTTCTTTGATGATCTATCACGTTCGGTTGGAACGTAGCATTTTCCTCTTGCAGCTTCGCTTCCTTGTAGCTGCTGCTGCTGAGTTCCTGCCTGGTCTTTGTGGAGATAGATGAAGTTGGTCAGTCTGTAGACTGCTGGTTATAGAGACAGTCTGCTGAGCTTTATGGGGAGATCCAGAGGACTGCGTGAGCTGATATTAGAGCTTCACTCAGGGACCTGGAAGATGGAAGCCCAGTTTGGATAACACGGGTTGAGAGACGCGGGTGGGTGGGCGGGTGGTACGGGCAGGCAGGTAGAAACGATCTGGCACTGGAGGCAGATCAGGGCGGAGCTTATATGCAGGTGGCGACGGGTGAGACCAGTAGCAGATAATTACAAGGAGGGTTGAGACTGAACCAGAGTGTTAATTGAGAGCAGAATCAGCTCCAGTACCAGGATCATTACAGCTTTTTTTGTTTAGAAAGCTTAATTAGAGTTCCACATAATAATAGTGCTATCTAATTGAGTATTTCTACTTCTAGAAATAGAGTAAAGACAAACAGAGGAACTCTAAATAGAAAAATCTATGTAAATACATTGATTTTATTTTATATAGATTTCCACACATTCCATAAGTAAATAATACATTAATGTCTGGTAAAAATGCTTGAATCTGTTTATTTTCAATATTATTAAATTACTGATAAGTTAGTACTATATTTTTTTTATAATTTTTAAAAGTGATTTTATATTTGAATAAACTAAAGGCTCTAAATGACATCAATAACAGATTAAGGAGCAACTTTTTTATTTAAATACAATCTAAATATCAGTTTGTGTTTGATTTCGCTGAAGTTAGGGAACTTAAACAATGAGTGATGATGCTGCAGCACAGGTAGAGGGAGAAGTGGCTTCAGCTGAGAGTTTCATTTGGTTCAGTAATTAGATTCAGCTCATTAATGATGTCACATGAATTTTATTATATTTTGCCTGATTTATGTTCATGTTTGGTTAGTTTGCTTTTATCGACACTACAGATTATTATGTAAGAAATGTCTTTGGAATATAACTATAAAATTAGGGCAGCAATTAATGATTATTTTGCAAATCAATTCATCTGACGATAATTTTTTTAATGAGTTTTTAGAAAATGAAACCAGATAAACCAGAAAAGTTTCCCGTTGAAAGTTCTGGATGGAGAATAATAAAGTATGAAAACATTTCTTATCTAAAATGGAAAACTTCTATATATTTTTTTATAATTTTGATGTAATTGCTGCTCTAAGAGGGTCGCTCTGTCGCCTAAAGGCAGGTTTTAGAGTCTCTATACTCCTGTCAACAATTAATCAATTTCTAAATGAGTTGATGATTTTATTAATCGATTAATCTAATGGATTTTTTCAGCCCTAGATAAAATACATGAAATGGGTTAAACAAAGTAACTGCAGCCCAGATGTCCAACTTGTATATTTAGGTTAATATTTTAAATGCTCAGTGTCAGTTCCTTTTCTAGTTTCTGTGCACATGTATATAAAATACTTTTATTTGTCATCCCTTAAATGTATTATTTTGCTTTGTTTCATGATACAGAGAGAGAATATAAAATGTAAGAGTGGGTTTACCTCTGTTTACCTCTGCACATTTCTATATCTTCAAAAGGAAATACAGGATAAATCCACATATAACAGATATATTTAGACTATATTTGGTTAAATAGGCACAGATTTACCTTCTGTCTTAGTTCTAATGCAAACCTTTTCAAAGTGGAAAAACGTCCTAATTCCACATTGATCAGAGCCGCTGATGCTTCAAACATTGATTAACAGCTGATAACATTTAGTATCAATGTAGCAAGAAATGCTGCTTTTCTCTTTAAATGAAAGGCGCCCTGATGCTCAGTTCAGCCATAAGAAAAACAGCATGCATGTTTCTGCAAAGGACCAATGACATCGGACCAATGACATCGGACCAATGACATCAGACCAATGACATCGGACCAATGACATCGGACCAATGACATCAGACCAATGACATCGGACCAATGACATCGGACCAATGACATCGGACCAATGACATCAGACCAATGACATCGGACCAATGACATCAGACCAATGATCGGACCAATGACATCAGACCAATGACATCAGACCAATGACATCAGACCAATGACATCAATGACATCAGACCAATGACATCGGACCAATGACATCAGACCAATGACATCAGACCAATGACATCAGACGAATGACATCAGACCAATGACATCGGACCAATGACATCGGACCAATGACATCAGACCAATGACATCAGACCAATGACATCGGACCAATGACATCAGACCAATGACATCGGACCAATGACATCGGACCAATGACATCGGACCAATGACATCGGACCAATGACATCAGACGAATGACATCAGACCAATGACATCGGACCAATGACATCGGACCAATGACATCAAACCAATGACACCAGACCAATGACATCAGACCAATGACATCAATGACATCAGACCAATGACATCGGACCAATGACATCAGAGTAATGACATCGGACCAATGACATCAGACCAATGACATCAGACCAATGACATCAGATCAATGACATCAGACCAATGACATCGGACCAATGACATCAGACCAATGACATCGGACCAATGACATCAGACCAATGACATCAGACCAATGACATCAGACGACTGACATCAGACCAATGACATCAATGACATCAGACCAATGACATCGGACCAATGACATCAGACCAATGACATCAGACCAATGACATCAGACGAATGACATCAGACCAATGACATCAGACCAATGACATCGGACCAATGACATCGGACCAATGACATCAAACCAATGACACCAGACCAATGACATCAATGACATCAGACCAATGACATCGGACCAATGACATCAGAGTAATGACATCGGACCAATGACATCAGACCAATGACATCAGACCAATGACATCAGATCAATGACATCAGACCAATGACATCGGACCAATGACATCAGACCAATGACATCGGACCAATGACATCAGACCAATGACATCAGACCAATGACATCAGACGACTGACATCAGACCAATGACATCGGACCAATGACATCGGACCAATGACATCAGACCAATGACATCAGACCAATGACATCAGACCAATGACATTGGACCAATGACATCAATGACATCAGACCAATGACATTGGACCAATGACATCAGAGTAATGACATCGGACCAATGACATCAGACCAATGACATCAGACCAATGACATCAGATCAATGACATCAGACCAATGACATCGGACCAATGACATCAGACCAATGACATCGGACCAATGACATCAAACCAATGACATCAGACCAATGACATCAGACGACTGACATCAGACCAATGACATCAATGACATCAGACCAATGACATCGGACCAATGACATCAGACCAATGACATCAGACCAATGACATCAGACGAATGACATCAGACCAATGACATCAGACCAATGACATCGGACCAATGACATCGGACCAATGACATCAAACCAATGACACCAGACCAATGACATCAGACCAATGACATCAATGACATCAGACCAATGACATCGGACCAATGACATCAGAGTAATGACATCGGACCAATGACATCAGACCAATGACATCAGACCAATGACATCAGATCAATGACATCAGACCAATGACATCGGACCAATGACATCAGACCAATGACATCGGACCAATGACATCAGACCAATGACATCAGACCAATGACATCAGACGACTGACATCAGACCAATGACATCGGACCAATGACATCAGACCAATGACATCAGACCAATGACATCAGACCAATGACATTGGACCAATGACATCAATGACATCAGACCAATGACATTGGACCAATGACATCAGAGTAATGACATCGGACCAATGACATCAGACCAATGACATCAGACCAATGACATCAGACCAATGACATCAATGACATTAGACCAATGACATCGGACCAATGACATCAGACCAATGACATCGGACCAATGACATCAGACCAATGACATCAGACCAATGACATCAGACGAATGACATCAGACCAATGACATCGGACCAATGACATCAGACCAATGACATCAGACCAATGACATCAATGACATCAGACCAATGACATCGGACCAATGACATCAGAGTAATGACATCGGACCAATGACATCAGAGTAATGACATCAGATCAATGACATCAGACCAATGACATCAGACCAATGACATCAGACCAATGACATCAGACGAATCACATCAGACCAATGACATCAGACGAATGACATAAGACCAATGACATCAATGACATCAGACGAATGACATCAGACCAATGACATCAGACCAATGACATCAGACCAATGACATCAATGACATCAGACGAATGACATCAGACCAATGACATCAGACCAATGACATCAGACCAATGACATCAATGACATCAGACGAATGACATCAGACCAATGACATCAGACCAATGACATCAGACCAATGACATCGGACCAATGAAACTAAAGACCAAAAATGTCCCTACCAAAGTTGAATTCAAACCCTTGACAGAACCACAGCTTAATGGCTGAACAGAGGATCTTTGTTGGGTTCAGAACTTTCATTAGTGGTCAGAAGCAGAGCTCATTTTCACCAAGAACTCTTAAAAAGTAGACCTTAAAAAAAACAAAAAACAGAAGATTTTAGATTATTCTCTATTGGAGGTAAAAGTTTGTCCCAAAGTTTTTTAGAGCTCGTGGGAGGACCTTTAGTTTGAAAATGGAGGAAGCAGAGAGCTGATTGGCTGATCCACCATCTCAACAGGAAGAAACAACTTCTAAAACCATCCGACTGTTATCAGTGATGAAATAAGATCAACTTAATCATTTAGTTTGAGCAGCTGGGTTCAAGGTTCACAATAAAGGGATTTTCTGCTCTATTCTGTTCTCTCCACATCACCATGCTGCCTCCACCATGTTGGCTGTTTGTTCTATATTCGGACACAGAGTTGAGTTTTGGTCCATCTGAGCAGAGCTTATCTTTGCCTTCTGCTATCCAGTGATCATCAGCTTCCTTCTAACCACAAACCTGTTTGTCTGATCTTAGCTGCTCCTCCAGAACCAGAGGTTCTGCTTTCTGGAATCTCTGGCTACCTTTAGAGTAGTTCCGCTGTAGCTTTCTCTGATCCCACCATAGATTGGGAGGCTGAATGTTAACCCATGCTCGGAACCATGCATCATTCAAAACATCCACCTGCTGCTGTCGCTCCATCTTATACGGTCATAGATAATACTGAAGGCTGATGCTGGAACAGCTGTAAAACACGATGAATATTTTCCTGTCTCAGATTCTGCCTCCTCTGAGGGACGTGGCAGTCCGTCCCGAGCAGGACAACATGCTGAGAGGCCAGCTGGTCCGCCTGATGACCCACGTTGACACCGATGTAAAGGACTGTGCTGCTGAGCTGCTGTTTGTCCTCTGCAAAGAAAACGGTACAGTCCCACTTCTACAGCCCTGGGAGCTCCAGTGATCAGGTTCAGCATCAACAGAAATGTTTATGTTGTTCTGCATCATGCAGCGTTTCTAATGAGATTCTAAAGACAACAAGCAGAGCTTGGCTTGTTCCATTTAAAGTCCCTCTATAGGAAATAACTGTAGACAGAGAATCTACCCAGTGCTGGGCAGAAAAACATTCACTCATCATGACAGTAGAAATTCTATTCAGTTTATTTCTATAGCTCCAATTCAAATCATGTCATCTCAGGTCACTTTATAGAGACAAGTCAACCAGTCAGATTGATTCAAAGTTTTCTCTCTAAGTGTGAGCGGCCATCTGCTGAGGCCCACTGGGGTTCTACATGTAATAAAGTATCAGTGCTCTAACTTCATTAAAATATCTGGCTGCTCAGTCCATTGGCAGAAACTTCATTTCATGAAAACAAGCTTAAAAAATGGTGTTGCACTGAAGCCGATACCAGTATCAGACGGGGCCCCGATCCAGCACTAAGATGGGGGTATCAGCATCAGCGGGTACCAACAAATAGGGCACTGATACCATTTTGATCTTTGTATGTCACTTCAACTCAGCCTTCTCTCTCCCGACACTCACTAGTGTTAACTATGGCTATTGGCCTGCTCCAGACCAATGAGAGTGGGCCAGTAGCCGCTCTTAACCAATGCCAGGGCAGCTTTTTCATGCGTTAGGAAAACAAACCAGGAGAAGAAAATGTCTGTGGTGTCTAAGCATTTCGTTATAGAAACGCCGGCAAGTACATTGGCTAAATGCAAGATTTATGACCTGAAAGTTTGGAGGGGCGGAGTTAAACCAGGCAGTTTCACTACCTCCAACCTGATCAAATATTTGAAGACGAAACACGTGAACGAACACAAAGAGTTCGAGACTGCAAAGAGAAACCGGCAGGGACCGCAGCAATAAAGCCTGGTCTAAAAAGTTCTACTGGATTCACTTTGTTTTAGTCTGTTTCCTGCTTCACAAAGGAAGGCAGCAGCTTGACATGAAGCCATGATGGTGATTATTTTACATCCTAGTAGAATACAGTTCTTCATAGATACACACATCACTTTCAAACAGATGCTATCGGCCGATATGCACAGTCAGGTATCGGGGCCAAAAAATAGCATCGGCGCAACACTACTAAAAAATCTGCACCATTAAGAGAAACACATTCTTGTTTTTTTTTTTTTTCCTGAAAGCTTATTGGTTAAATGTTCTTTTCCATCTGCTGTCATTGTGGAGGTCAACTGAAAATACAGTAAATAGTTTTCTGTAACTTATCCTGTTCTTACATCCTGTAACTATTGACTTAATAACTCTAAATAATAAATCCGCTGTTGTAATATTTACATTCTGATGAGAGTATAATAGAGTTACTCATTAATTAAATAGCTTTTTTACTTTTTCTTGAGTAAACATGTGGAAACGATAAAATTATCATACTGATAATTTTAGTTCAGTAAATGTTGAGGTACTCCACCTTCCTCTGCTCAGAATAAAGAATATCTGGCTGACGACAAAAAAGTTAAAAACAATCCACTGGATTTTGTTTCCAAGTTTGAAGACGTTTCTATTCCCATCCAGGAAGATTTTTCGGTTCAAAATGTCAGAAATTCGCTGAGTTAGTTGAGTTCCAGGTTTTATACAGTAGCCCAACAAAACCTTGCTTAGGCTTAGAAAACATGCTAATTATCTGGGTGATAAAAATCCAAACCTCTGACCTTGGGAGAGGGAAACAGCCAACACTGTGAGAAGTCCCCCAGGCCTCTAACAGCATCATCATCAAACACGCAGTAAAGAGAAGAAACATCATTTTTTGTGTTAGCAGCTCCAGATGAGCTGAGTCTTCTCCTCTGTGTGCTTGCAGTCAGCCGCTTTGTTAAATACACCGGTTATGGCAACGCTGCTGGGCTGCTGGCAGCTCGGGGTCTGCTGAACGGCAGGAGGAACTCTGGTGACGGCCTGCTGGCCCCACACTACTCCAGCGACTCGGACTCGGACACTGAGGAGTACCGGGACGCCAGGCCTAAGATTAACCTGGTGACGGGCCGGGTGGAGGCTGAGCAGCCCGATCCGATGGAAGGCATGACAGAGGAGGAGAAGGAAGAGGAGGCCCGTCGTCTCATCTGCATGATCAACAGACTGTCACGGTGAGAGCACCGACACCATGCGGCTCATGGAGGCGTTCATGGAGCTGCAATCTTACTGCTTCCTGTTAGTTCCAGAAACAAGCTCCCAAAGAAAAATGATTCTAACCCAAAAACAGCCAAAATATAAGGATAAAATAATAATGTTAGAGATTGAACTAACAGATTCTGCAGAGTGGGAGAATAGAGATAGAATGAAGCAGAATGATGAAAAAGGGGTCCCTATGTCCTCCAGCAGTCTAAGCCTATAGCAGCAGAACTATAGAGATAGATCAGGATAACCTGAGCCACTCTAACTAGAAGCTTTATCAAAAAGGAAAGTTTTAAGCCTAGCCTTAAAAGTAGACAGGGTGTCTGCCTCACGGACTAAAACTGGTAGTTGGTTCCACAGGAGAGGAGCCTGATAACTAAAAGATCTGCCTCCTATTCTACTTTTAGAAATTCTAGGAACCACTAGTAAACCTGCAGATTGAGAGCGAAGTGCTCTGTTAGGAACATAAGGAACAATCAGATCTCTGATATCAGATGGAGCTTGGCCATTTAAGGCTTTATATGTGAGAAGGAGGATTTTAAATTCTGTTCTGGATTTAACAGGAAGCCAATGAAGAGAAGCCAGGATAGGAGAGATATGATCTCTCTTTTTCATTTTCATCAGAACTCTGGCTGCAGCATTTTGGATCAGCTGAAGGCTTTTAACTGCAGCTTGTAAAACAAAAACAACACGTCTATGGAATTCAATATGCAGAAAGTTTTCCACCTTAACACACTCTGCTAGGTTTACAGAATAAATGTGAGTTTAATCCGTTATTGAATAAGGTTGTAAAAGTGGTGTTTGATTTTATTTCCTGTCATCCAGAGACCAAATCATTCAGCCGATGGGGGTGACAGCAGATGGCAGACTGGCTCCTCTGTGGGGCCAAATGAGAGGCTGCACAGAGGAGCTGGAGGAAGAGGAGGATGAAGAAGAGGAGGAGGAAGAGGAGGGGGCAGAGGAGGAGGAAGAGGAGGGGGAAGAAGAGGGTCAGGATTTGAAGCCACAGGGGTCGAAGGACTAAGCAATCTAACAGCAAAGAGTTTTTCCTTATAGATTCAGAGGGAAATAAGTAAAACAAGGAGCTGCAGGATTCAGAGATTATTTAATCCCACTGAAATACAGAAGGTAATCCTGCAGTATGCTGCTGCTTCACACTCAAACTACACTATATTGCCAAAAGTATTTGCTCACCTGCCTTGACTCACATATGAGCTTAAGTGACATCCCGTTCCTAATCCATAGGGTTCAATATGACGTCGGTCCACCCTTTGCAGCTAGAACAGCTTCAACTCTTCTGGGAAGGCTGTCCACAAGGTTTAGGAGTGTGTTTATGGGAATTTTTGACCATTCTTCCAGAAGCGCATTTGTGAGGTCGCACACTGATGTTGGACGAGAAGGCCTGGCTCTCAGTCTCCGCTCTAATTCATCCCAAAGGTGTTCTATCGGGTTGAGGTCAGGACTCTGTGCAGGCCAGTCAAGTTCATCCACACCAGACTCTGTCATCCATGTCTTTATGGACCTTGCTTTGTGCACTGGTGCACAGTCATGTTGGAAGAGGAAGGGGCCAGCTCCAAACTGTTCCCACAAAGTTGGGAGCATGGAATTGTCCAAAATGTCTTGGTATGCTGAAGCATTCAGAGTTCCTTTCACTGGAACTAAGGGGCCAAGCCCAGCTCCTGAAAAACAACCCCACACCATAATCCCCCCTCCACCAAACTTTACACTTGGCACAATGCAGTCAGACAAGTACCGTTCTCCTGGCAACCGCCAAACCCAGACCCGTCCATCAGATTGCCAGATGGAGAAGCGCGATTCGTCACTCCAGAGAACGCGTCTCCACTGCTCTAGAGTCCAGTGGCGGCGTGCTTTACACCACCGCATCCGACGCTTTGCATTGCACTTGGTTATGTATGGCTTGGATGCAGCTGCTCGACCATGGAAACCCATTCCATGAAGCTCTCTGCGCACTGTTCTTGAGCTAATCTGAAGGCCACATGAAGTTTGGAGGTCTGTAGTGATTGACTCTGCAGAAAGTTGGCGACCTCTTCGCACTATGCGCTTCAGCATCCGCTGACCCCGCTCCGTCAGTTTACGTGGCCTACCACTTCGTGGCTGAGTTGCTGTCGTTCCCAAACACTTCCATTTTCTTATAATACAGCTGACAGTTGACTGTGGAATATTTAGGAGCGAGGAAATTTCACGACTGGATTTGTTGCACAGGTGGCATCCTATCACAGTTCCACGCTGGAATTCACTGAGCTCCTGAGAGCGACCCATTCTTTCACAAATGTTTGTAAAAACAGTCTGCATGCCTAGGTGCTTGAATTTATACACCTGTGGCCATGGAAGTGATTGGAACACCTGATTCCAATAATTTGGATGGGTGAGCAAATACTTTTGGCAATATAGTGTACTTCAGATTTTAATCCATAGTGATCCTTCTGTGATACGTGAAAGTAGGATAATGTGTCCAAATGAATGAACCATTACTGTGTAGAAATAATTCAATTAGATGAAAGAAGGAAGCTCTATGTTTGTTTTCTCTGTTAGCTGTTCAGCATTGTAGGAAGTTTATCTGAGCTAACGGCTCTCTGTAGACTATGGATCGTATGCAGAACAAAAACAATAAAATGACTCTAAGATGTTGGTTCCTGGTTTCTGTGTCTGCATATCTATTGTTATGGAATTCAACTGGCCGTGTGTTCAGAGAACTGATCACGGTGGGATTATTCTGCACACGTACCCAATAAATTCACCACTACTTCCATTCAGTTTATCAACAAAAATCAACCAGCAACAAAACAAACATGTTTCAGCTCAAAATGTCAAAAGTTTATCATGGATTTTATATCTGAACCAAAGTTTAGGCTAAAGAATTTGGGATGTGATCAAATTAGCTTTAGACTAGTTTATGTCATGTTCGGATTAATGTGTCTAACCCACATGCAAAACACTCGGAGGCAGATGAAAAAGTTCAAAGATTTATTAATAATAAATGTACAAAGTATGTTCAGATCCAAGAGGGGGCTTGACTGGTCACGAGTGGGTTCACTGCTGAGGAGGACAGAGAGATTAGTGGAGGTCCAGGTCTTTTGCAGGTTGAGAGTGTTCAGGTCTGTACCTGTTCGGAACTGGAGCAGAGCTGCAGAGGGGGGGAACCTTGAGGGTCCAGAGGTTGTCGGCAGGCTGAGGGATGAGTTTTCCTTCCAGTAATCTTCTGAGAGCGGGCAGGCAGGTACTTGACTGAGGCTGCTCTCCAGAGTCCTACTGAGAACGAGCAGACAGATCACCGGCAGAGAAACTCTCCAGAGTTTCAGGTATTCAGGCAGGATCAACCGTTACTGGCACTGGAGTGAAGCCCTCCGCCTCCTTAAGTACGGATCTCCTGATGAGCAGATGAGAGACAGGTGGTGCGGTCGGCTCATGCTCCAGGAGATCTTGTGCGCCCTCTGGTGGAGAAAGTGGACAAACCTCCAGATCCCAACAGTTTAGAGTAATTGGAATAATTTCAAACTGATTCAATACGAATCCATCCGTCTATCTGTCTGTCCATCATCCATTTTCTGTCACCCTTTATCCCTGCTGGGGTGGTGAGGGGTGCTGGTGTCTATCTCCAGCTGTCAGTGGGTGAGAGGAGGGGTGCACCCTGGACAGAGAGGCGGGTTCCACCATGGACAGGTCTCCAGTCCATGGCAGGGCAACACAGAGACAAACAACCATTCACTCACACCTAAGGAAAATTTAGAGAAGCCAATTAACCTAGCAGTCATGTTTTTGGACTGTGGGAGGAAGCCGGAGTACCCGGAGAGAACCCACGCATGCTCAGGGAGAACATGCTAACTCCATGCAGAAAGACCCCGGGCTGGGAATTAAATCCAAAACCTTCTTGCTGCAAGGCAGCAGTGCTACCCACCGCAGCACTGAGCAGCCCTCAATGCAAATACAACATAATTTGGAAAATAATGTTTCATTAAATAATTTGCTTCGTCAGAAATCAACAAACTTAAGCTAATTGATTCTTAAACTTAAGCGATTGAGCTAGTAGCTAGCAGACGCAGTAGCTAGCAGACATAAGCGGATTCATTTTAATGATTCTTTGGGAACATTTTAGTAATTAAATGTAATGAGAATATGAGAGAAAACACAAAGTTTTATGTGAAATAAAGTTTGTTTAGCTTTTTAAATGGCTCAGACCACAAACAGAAGATCTTTCTTCATCGATCCAGGAGTCCTGGTCATCTCTGTCGGCTCCACCTCAGCAGTCTCTAGTTGGAGACCTAATTATTCTTATTATTCTGGGCTGTCAGGGTATTTTGTTGTGCATTGGCTCTGTGATTGGTTCTTTTCAACCATAGGCCAGATCAGAACAGATGATGAATAAAACACCCAAACAAACCAAAAGGAGGAGGGGCGGCTGTTCGATTAGCATCTGATCTGGAATGCGTGCAGGACGATGGACCTCCATGCTGCTTTAACAGTTTTGGTTTCCCGTCATTGAAGGTGAGGAAGGTTCATCAGTAACTAGATGGTTCCTGTGAGATGTTCTGAAGAGGAGCAGAACCCATCAGGGCTGAACAAGGCTTGTCCAGAAGAGATGAATATCCATTTTATTTATTCATTTTAAAGCGACAGTATATATCAATAAACTGCCATATCATAGTTACATATACCAGATTGCAAACATTGGCTAATTTCCACCTGCAGTCTCTGGACAGATTGATGTTACATTATATTTAATGCAACAGGATGTTAGGGGTTGCTCAGAGCAGGCTGCATGTGGGAGAGACTCAGGATGGAGACAAACAGGATCCATTCAGCTCCGATCTAATCTCTGGGTTTATTCCAGATTATTGGAGCATCAGAACCCAGACCTGTTTCTCTGTATGCTGAGTAGACCTGATCTGGAAGGTCTGGGTGTTTGATATAGAACTGAACCAGTTCTGACTGGGAGGCTGTGTCTTAATGAGAACGGTGGGTCAAACAGAGAAAAGCTGTTCAACCAACCACTGAGTTCAGTTCAACTCTGAACAGACTGAGGAAAACATGAAGGAATGTTTAACCTCAGAGTTTATCTGACGTGTCCAAAAACAATTTTGGCTGAGGTCATGAGGTTAGAAGGTTCAGAAATGATTTCCCGCTGCTGCTTCAGATCAAAACCAATTCACATGTAGAAGTGTCCTAGTCAAAGTTCAGACCAAAATCCAGTTAAGAATCTTTGTCACGCACATAAACTAGACCTATTTTATGAAACTGGCAACAATTTCAGTTCATATTTTTCTAAAATTGGTAGACTATTATCAGGGGTGGATTTAGAAAATGTGGGGCCCTAGGCAAAGACAGGCAGGGGGCCCTGTGAATTGGGAACCCATAAAACAGACCCATTCTACAGATAGAGAAATGTTAATAGAATAGACATCCATTATCTGTTCTAGGTTGTGTCCCTCTCTTCTTGTCCCTTTTCTTCTTGTTTTCCTCTCTATGTTTTGTACTCAGCTGACTTTTCATGCT
This sequence comes from Cyprinodon diabolis, assembly GCA_030533445.1. Lineage (NCBI taxonomy): Eukaryota > Metazoa > Chordata > Actinopteri > Cyprinodontiformes > Cyprinodontidae > Cyprinodon > Cyprinodon diabolis. The sequence continues at coordinate 42,015,113 of CM060077.1, forward strand.
GTCTCTAAAGGAATGAAAGATTTTTTCCAAGCACTAAGCTCACTTAGCTGATTGCTCCTTCCTGTGTTTCCAAAAAGGCCAAAGTAAATAACCCAGTCCTTCTTTTCACTGTAGACAAGCCATGATCTGCTTATCTGTTCTCCATTTTTCATTTGGATGAAATAATAGCTGCATGAATCATGACAGTGTCATGATGGGTTCACTGAAAGCGACCCAAGAATGCAGAACACCACTGACGGACACAAGGATGAAAGTTTAACAGTTTATTTATGCACAAGCACACAGGATATAATGGTTCAGGTTCAGGGCCTGGATTCTGGTTCACCGGAGTCTTGAGGGTTCTTGAGGTTAGCTTTGGGAGAGTCACTGTTGGTTCTGGAGAAGAGTTCATCAGCAGAGTCCGTTAGCTGCTTCAGCGTCTCACGTCTAATTAGAACAGACCTTGACTTTGGGTTTCCCAGCTCTAGTCCAGAGCTGCTTGGAAGTTCTCTGTGAATCTTCAGGTTTGGCTCTGAGGGTCGGCTCAGCAGGTTAGCTCTTCCAGAGCTTTCACAGAGGAGGCACAGGTTTCCAACTGGAACAACACTGCGGCGGTGGAAGGTGGAAATTCTCCAGCTCCCAACAGTACCCCCCCCTCAACGACCGCCCCTTGGCGGTCCGGAAGAGGTTGATGGGAAGGAACGCTCGTACTCCTCGATGAGGGCTGGATCGAGGATGTACGAGCCTGGAACCCACTGGCGATCCTACGGTCCGTAGCCCTCCCAGTCGACGAGGTACTGCCATCCGCGACCTCGTCGACGGGAATCCACGATGCGACGAACCGTGAAGGCCGGATGTCCATCGACCTCCAGGGCGGGTGGTGGGGAGTCGGACGGTGGGCACAGAGGGCTCGAGGAGACAGGCTTGATCTGGGACACGTGGAAGGTGGGGTGGATCCGGAGGGACTGAGGTAGCTGGAGACGGACGGCTGAAGGGTTGATGACTCGAGTGATCCTGTAGGGTCCGATGAATCTAGGGGAGAGCTTTCGAGACATCCCCTGGAGGGGGATGTCTCGAGTGGACAGCCACACCTCCTGACCTACGGCATACTCGGGGGCGGGACGTCTCCGGGCGTCGGCGAAGCGCTTAGTCGTTTCTGATGACTGGTTGAGAGTGGCGATGGTTTCCCTCCAGATCCTTTGGCAACGGCGGATGTGATGGTTGACGGACTGCACCGAAATCTCTCTCTCGTCTGCAGGAAAAAGAGGTGGTTGATAGCCGAGACTGACCTGGAATGGGGATTGTCCGGTGGATGCAGATCTGAGGGAGTTATGGGCGTATTCTATCCATGGCAGAAATTGGCTCCAATCCACGGGGTTGTTAGACGTAAGGCAGCGAAGGGTGCTTTCCAATTGCTGATTCATGCGTTCAGTCTGACCATTCGATTGGGGGTGGTAACCAGAGGTGAGAGAGGGTTTGCAGCCGAGAGCGGAACAGAATGCCTTCCAGACCTGGGAGATGAACTGCGGGCCTCTGTCCGAGAGGATCTCTTGGGGAATGCCTTGTAACCGAAAAACATGCTTAATGAGAAACTGGGCAGTCTGGAAGGCCGTGGGAAGTTCTCTGAGGGGAATAAGATGGCAGGACTTCGAGAAGCGGTCAACAATAGTGAAAATGGTGGACATACCTCGAGAGACTGGGAGACCGGTGACGAAATCGATGGCGATATGGGACCAGGGACGCGAGGGAACAGGAAGTGGTTGAAGCAGGCCAGAAGGAGGTTGGTGTGAGGCTTTGTTACGGGCACATGTGGGGCAAGCCAACACATACTCCTTCACGTCCCTGTGGAGAGTGGGCCACCAGAAGCGTCTGGAGATGAGAGCTACTGTTCTGCTGACTCCAGGATGAGCGGAGAATTTGGCGGCATGCATCCACTGGATAAGACGGGACCTGACAGAAGATGGAACATATGAACGATTAGACGGGCCGTTACCTGGATCGGGTTCAGTGGCCAGGGCTGAGTTGATGAGGTCAGTTATTTCCCAGTTGACCACTCCAACTGTACATGAAGCCGGAAGGATTGGTTCAGGTGTCTCGGGATGATCGACGGATTAGAGACGAGAGAGAGAATCGGGCTTCACGTTCTTGGATCCGGGTCTGTAGGAGATGATTAAGTTGAACCGAGAAAAGAAGATTGACCACCTGGATTGGCGAGGATTAGCTTGTTTTGTTGACTGGATGTAAGCCAGGTTCTTGTGGTCTGTCCATACAAGAACCGGGTGCTCAGCTCCCTCCAGCCAATGCCTCCATTCCTCCAGTGCCAGTTTAATGGCCAGGAGTTCTCGGTCACCCACATCATAATTCTGCTCAGCGGTGGAAAGCCTACGGGAGAAGAAAGCACAGGGGTGTATCTTCTGATCAGAGTCTAGTCTCTGGGAAAGGACTGCTCCAACACCGGAATCTGAAGCATCCACCTCTAGAATAAATTGTTTAGCAGGATCAGGTTGCATGAGGACTGGTGCTCTGGAAAACAATGACTTTAATTTATCAAATGCTGCTTGAGCCTCGGGAGTCCACTGAAAGCTGCGTTTGATAGATGTCAGAGAAGTTAAAGGAAGGGCGGTCTGGCTGTAGTTTCTGACAAACCGACGATAGAAGTTAGCAAAACCCAAAAACCTTTGAAGTTGTTTGCGGTTTTCTGGAACAGGCCAGTCTAAAACTGCCTTGATTTTGTCTTCAGATGGTTTAACCTGGCCGCCCTCGAGCACAAACCCCAAAAAGGTGACTGAAGGTTGATGAAATTCGCACTTCTCGGCTTTCACGAACAGTTTGTTCTCCAGCAGTCTCTGTAAAACAAGACGGACATGTTTTTTATGTTCGTCGAGGTCCTTGGAGTAAATGAGAATGTCAATGTACACAAAAACAAAAACGTTGAGAAAGTCTCTTAGAACATCGTTAACGAGGGCCTGGAAGCAGGCTGGAGCGTTGGTTAGTCCAAAGGGCATAACCAGGTATTCGAATTGGCCCAAGGGTGTTTTGAAGGCAGTTTTCCACTCGTCGCCTTCACGGATCCTAAGGAGATGATAAGCGTTTCTTAAATCCAGTTTAGAAAATACAGTAGCTCCCTGTACGGGCTCAAAAGCAGAGGCGAGAAGAGGCAGTGGGTATTTGTTTTTAATAGTGATCTGGTTCAAACCTCGATATTCAATACAGGGTCTCAGGGAACCATCCTTCTTTCCTACGAAGAAGAACCCGGCGCCCAATGGAGAAGATGAAGGGCGAATTATTCCAGCTGCTAATGATTCGTTGATGTACTTTTCCATAGTTTCCCTTTCGGGCTTGGAGATGTTATACAATCTACTGCTAGGTAAGGGAGCACCAGGTAACAGTTTGATGGCGCAATCGTATGGTCTGTGTGGAGGTAGGGACGTCGCACTGACCTTACTGAAGACAGGGGCGAGATCATGGTACTCAGGAGGAACTGAAGAAAGGTCAGGAGAGTCCATCTCCCCCCCACCTCTAGGAGACCCCACCAAGGGGGCAGCTGAACGCAGGCATGTTTCGTGGCATGAGATGGACCATGATTCCAGGTGACGCTTGGCCCAGTTTATGTGAGGATTATGCTTCTCCAACCATTCGAAGCCGAGCACCAGCGGGGAACATGCAGAGGGAAAAACAAAAAATGTGATAGTCTCTCGGTGGTTACCTGACAGAAGTAGCTCGAGGGGCTGAGTTTGATGGGTAACTTGATGGAGTCTTCTCCCGTCAATAGCGGATACTCGGAGAGGCTGAGTCAGAGGAATAGTTTCAATTTGGAGTTGCTCGACGAGGTTGGAATCGATTAGGTTACATTCACAGCCTGAGTCGATGAATGCCGAGAAAGAGAGGCTCTGGTTGGCACAGAAAAGTGTGGCAGGCAGCGACAGTCGAGGAGATTTCTTAGTGTTTATCTGGCCCGCCAGACTCCTCAGATCCTCTGGCGGGCCCTGGCTTCTTGATTTAGCCGGGCAGGAAGCGATAAAATGTCCACTCTCACCACAGTAGATACATAGTTTGCTTAGCAGTCGCCTTTGCCTCTCCTCTGGAGTGAGCCTAGTGTGTCCCACCTGCATGGGTTCGACATCCCTTTTGCCCGAATGAGAGGCCTGGGAAGGCAATGATGGAGACTGGGACGTAGGTCTCTGAATGGGCTGCTGCTCTGTAGAGGAAGAACACACAGTCATGTTATGTGAGGCAGAGGAAAGCGTACCCTGTTTCCTTGAACTGTTTCTGGCACGAATTCTATTATCCAATCTAATGGTGAGGCGAATTAAATCTTCGAGGGTAGCAGGTTCGTCGAGGGTTGCTAGCTCATCTTTAATGTGCTCATTTAATGCCATGAGCCTGGCCTGAGCCCACTCCAAGGCTCTTCCTGTTAGCTGAGAGAGAATAAAAGTTATCTTCTTGTAGTCCGTGGGAAAGCTGCCAGGGGAGTTCATAAAAATCAAACGACACTGAAATAAAAATCCTTTGCAATCTTTCATGTTACCAGAAAATCTTTCTGGTAGACAAGGGCGGAACTCAGATGACGTCACTGCTGGTGACCTTGGAGGTGGAACTGGACCCGGAAATGGTTGTGGTACTGGTGTAGCGTTAGCATTGTTCAAACGACTGGTGAAATTTTGGACAACACGATCTTGGAAATCTATGCGGGAGTTTAACTCACTCAGAGCTTGAACTTGTCTGTGGATTTGGGCATCCCGCTCCTCCAATAATTGACGGAGATGTTCTGCTGGGCCTTGAGTTTGGGTTTCCCAGCTCTAGTCCAGAGCTGCTTGGAAGTTCTCTGTGAATCTTCAGGTTTGGCTCTGAGGGTCGGCTCGGCAGGTTAGCTCTTCCAGAGCTTTCACAGAGGAGGCACAGGTTTCCAACTGGAACAACACTGCGGCGTTGAGGCAAGGTCTGAAGACAGCTTAAGTAGTGGATCCTCTGATGATCTTGACGAGCTGCAGCTGTGCAGGAGGCTCCCTCAGAGGATCCACAGCGGACTCTGCTGGAGAAAGGTGGAAATTCTCCAGCTCCAAACAGACAGCAGACAAGATAGAGGAGAGCAGGAGGCGGGGTTACCAATCTACTTGCTCTGGAGAGCAGAGTTCGCTGCTTTTAGATGTTGTCTCCAAAGTCTCCAGTAGCAGAAAAAAGTCTCTAGATTTGGCGCTAGGAGCTTTTTAGAAATCAAAGTGCTAGAGGGGTCTGAAAAGTGGCTAAATATAGCGACTAAAGCGCTAAGTTGGCAACACTGCTCTTTGCATGGTTTGTTTTCAAATGGTTTGCTGCTGTCTGTTTGGACCTTTCTGAACATGTGCAGCAAATGGACTGATCCAATATGGTGGATGTTAGAGTGATAATTATAAAATTATCGTGTGGACATATGAAACATTGAAAGAAAGAAGATGCTACATTTTTATCCTGTGATTCAATCAGAAGGGTCATAAACTTTTATGACCTGCATCCAGTAGGCCATGAGGCAGAGTCACATGGTTGTGCGACTTCCATCCAGCCAGATGGTCATTTCACACTATCTTATGACCTGTATCCTGCCAGATAATCATTACTGGGTCCTCTGTTTAAGGCCCGCCCTATTATGTTGTAAACTGTTAATAAAAGGCTTTGCTGTGAAGGGATCTGAGAGAAAAGGTGCTGTTTCTGAGCCAGCAGCTTCTCTCCCCGACTGCAGAGGTTGACAACATCCCTGTCTGTGTTTGATCATTTCGTCCTCTTAATCTTTTAAACTCACATTTCTCTGGATTAAAACCAGACATTTTTGGTGCTGAAACTCCGGGAGTCAAGATCCAATTGTCCAGGACCGTGCGGGACCAAGGCCAAGAAACTGTCAACAGCCGTCCACCCTTTGCAGGACGGGGCCAATAGGTTGGTCCAGCCCTGCCCTGGACATCCTGGTGACGACTCATGCTGAGGACTGATCTACACGACAAAGGGTAGGCCTAAAGCTTTTGATCAAAAGTTGGTCTGGGACCATGTGAAAGCTATAACTGGTTGTAGTCGCAAGAATATTTGACAAACAGGGTTTTGTTGTGATAGATCTGGGATCGGTATTCTGTGCGTTTGGGTCTGGGACCCTCTGTGTTCTTTTAAGATAAGAACACAGCTAAGTAAGGTTTGCAGCTGCAGCAGGGATATTTGACAAATCCAAGTTCTGTTGACAGATCTGGGATCTGGGTATCCGGTGCGTGCGAGGGCCTGGAGCTGGAGACTCCAAAGTGTACACGATAAATGTTTTTTGTCTATGTTGGTTAAAATAAAAAAAAATTATATTAGGCCTTAGAATAGGTGTGTGTGACTGTGTGAAAGTGTGTGAGGAAATAATTGAACCTTTCAGGTTCCGTTGTTTCATAATAAAACAGCAGGAATTAATACAGTACAACTCTTGTGGATGCAGAGGCAAGAATTTCTCACCTGAAAAGGTAGAAGCAGAAATTACCACAACAGTGTTTGGGTGCTGTCCTGCTGAATAAACATCCAGTGCGTAGAATACCCTAGGTGTTTGTACTGGACTAAATTCTTTAAAATGGGAAAAGGTCAAAATAAATTAGAGATAATTTAGAATCTATGATTAGAAGTTGTAGAAGTGCAGGATCCAACAAAAAAAATAATCACTTGAATATATAGTTTCTCTTATGACCTGCATCCTGCTAGATAATCATTACTGGGTCCTCTGTTTAAGGCCCGCCCTATTATGTTGTAAACTGTTAATAAAAGGCTTTGCTGTGAAGGGATCTGAGAGAAAAGGTGCTGTTTCTGAGCCAGCAGCTTCTCTCCCCGACTGCAGAGGTTGACAACATCCCTGTCTGTGTTTGATAATTTTGTCCTCTTAATCTTTTAAACTCACATTTCTCTGGATTAAAACCCAACAGTGGACACTGAAGGGGGGGGCTGAGACACACTTAATATTATCAGCGTTCTGATGGCATTTTAGCCAAAGGATTTTTATCAAAAACATCATTAATGTGCACAAATAAGGAATAGTTGTATTAACCATACGTGTAAACAGAGTTTTATGGGGCCCCCAGGAACTTGGGGCCCTAAGCCTAGAGTTGCCTGATGGTAAATCCCCCCCCCGACGATGATGCCAGGAGGCAAATAGGTGGCTTACTGGTTCCATTCCTCCTCCCTTAATGAATGAATGTGTGAGGGTAACGTTGGTTCCTCTGAAACGCCGTTCAGTGACGGTTCTATAAACGCTCCCTCACCAGGACTAAGTCAAACACACGCCACACTTTTCAGTTTTTTAAATAACATTCTGTGTTGGTCTGTCTCCTAAAATCTAAATGAAATTCAATGAGAGTTGAAGCTGTGAAAAAGGAAGAACCGTTTTCCTTCCTCTGATGTCAGAGACTAGATTTAATTGGGGATTGTCTTAGATTGCTAATTCCAGACTGACATAATCTGTTTAGACACCAGAGTCCTGGCTGCGGATTACTGCGCTGCAGCTCCGTCTCCATCCAAACACAAACCGTTCCTGATAACGGGGAGAGAGAAGGAAAGCGTTGTGCTGGATGGAGGATCAAGAGGAAGTCGGGTTTGATGATGAGGAGGGTCTGACACAAAACGAGGAACGAAGAGGAGAGCAGGGGGGCGGAGGCTGGGACCATGAAGAAATGGCGGTGGACGGGGGGATGGAGGACTGGAACGGGTTCATTTCCACAGGGACCGAATCGCTGCAGACGGACGGGACCGCATGGAAACCTGGTGACCCGGTGACCCCCCAGCTAGTACTACAGCTGAACAGTTACACAGAGGGTGAGAACATGAGGGGTGGGGTGGTGGCTGGACAGATTGTTGGACAGGTTGGCTGATCAGGAATAAATAATTATTAAACCCAATCAGTTAGAAGGAGCAGGAGGATTTAACCAGATATTTACGATTTAAATGATTAATGTAAAAATAGTCAATCACAGGAGCAGGAACCACAGGGGGGCATAGATCCTTTGCTTCTCTTCCTCAGGGAGAACTCAAGACCAAGTGATGACATCACCACAGGAAGTAGACACATCTCCACGGTCAAAGTCAGAAACAGGTTGGAGAGGAAAGCAAACAGATTCAGGGACGAGGCTCGAATCGGTGGTCAGAGAGAAATGGTCCTGATCCAGAACATCAGAGAGCGCGGCCATGAGGAGCAGAGCAGCATGTAAAGCAATCAGTGATGGTTACAGCTTCCAACATGATGCTGCCACCACCATGCTAACAGCTGATTTAACGCTCTTAGACCCAGGATGGAGGAGGAGTTCCAGCCTGTGGTCATCAGAGTGAATCTGTGAAAAATATCCTGGTTTCTGAACCACTTTTTTAAAACAGTCTGAGCCTGAAGGAATATTAAATACCAGCTGTGCTGCTGCCATCAACACCTTTGCTTCTAGATGTTGGAGCTTGGCCTGTTTTCCAGTGTAGTCCTGTTTCTCTGACTGTGACTAACTGGATGTGCTCTCTTCATCCTCTGACATGGGAGCTGGCTCGGAGCTCGTCTGCCTGGCTGTGTGTTTCCTGGACGGGGCCGCCTGTGGAGCTGGTTGACAGTTGCCTTTTGTATCTATGCTTCTTTTTCTATGTCTGCTTCTGTCTCCTTGAACCCCAGTGGGCCTCAGCAGATGGCCGCTCACACTGAGCCTGGTTCTGCTGGAGGTACAGTATCTTCCTGTTCAACGGGAGTTTTTCCTCTCCACTGTCGCTACAAGCATGCTTAGTGTGAGGGATTGCTGAAGAGTCAATGAGTCGATGCAATCAGCTGGTTTTTCCTTAGATAGAAAACTTTGAATCAATCTGACTGGATGATCTGGTGAACTGGAAAGTGACCTGAGATGACATGATGTGAATTGACTTCTTCTCTCTTTGAAACAGCACCATGGACAGCGTCAGATCCTGGCGGTTTCTATGCTTTCATAGAGACATTCTGGGTGTGTTTCAGATTACCTGTGTTTACTGGAGGATAACATCTACAACGTTAACTTTTCCCGCTTCAAAATCAGAGATCTGGACAGTGGAGCTGTGATTCTGGATATCAAGAAGAACGGCCCGACAGGTACGGCCCTGCTTCGCTCCTCTCATGTTGTAACATATAGGTGTTTCCAGCTGAACCATGGAGCTCAGGGTTCAAGGGTCAGACTGATACATCCAGGAGAAATCTTATGGCACCTATGATGGAGACCAGACCACAGAGAACACAAATCCCCCACCATCTAGAAAAACTAAATATTGTCATTAAATCATCATGAAGCTTCAGCATAGAGATAGAAATCCCAGCTGTAGAAAGGCTTCCAACTGGCAACTCTCCTGATCAGATGGATCTAGCTTCTAACCCGGTGGAGACATGTGGAAGTCAGCTGGACCTTCTTCTCCTGTCTTCCATTCAGTAGGTTTTACTTTTTCTGTTTTCAGAAATTCAGGACATGATTGACTATGACACCAGCAGGTTCATCCAGTACCACTTCTCTCCTGCCTTCCTGACTCTGCGAAAGATCGGAGCCACGTAAGTTTGGCATATCTCATATCTAGAGAACTGAAAACATCAAATAGTTTGTTCCAAAAAAGTAAAAAAATCAATCCACTGGACTTTGTTTCCAAGTCTGAAGACGTTTCTCTTCCATCCAGGAAGCTTTTTCAATCCAAAATGTCAGAAATAGCGTTTAGTTCCAGGTATTATCCAGTAGCCCAACAAAGCCTGGTTTTAGTTTAGAAAACATGCAAATAGAAACGGATGAACGGGTCCCCCCCTTTGGAATGGGGGTCGTTTGGGTTCTTTGTTAGCCTGCAATGCCCCATACCTGTCTATGTCTCTGAAAGGGGGGTCGTTAGAGGGGCTGAATAGGCGACCCCCTTTCAGAGACCAAGGCAGGTATTTTGAACTGAAAAAGCTTCCTGGATGGAAGAGAAACGTCTTCAAACTTGGAAACAAAGTCCAGTGGATGGTAGTTTTACTTTTTTGGAATGACTATGACCTGGATGACAGAATCTTCACCAGCGTCAGGTAGTTTGATCTGAAAGGCTTTTCATCTCATGTTCCGTTAATTCGGGTGTTTCAGAACCAAGTCTGGACCTTTATGGCTCATGAAGCTCAGCGCTTAGGGTTCCTCTACATCCTCTCTGCTGGTTTCACATCTAATCTAATCTGATATTCAGTGGTTCTAAAAGTTTTCTATGTTCATTATAGAAAAACATGCTTGGAAAATTTTGTAAAGTAACAAGACTCTGTCTTAATTTCTGAAATTTTTGGTAGTTGGTCTCAATCATTATAGAGCTAACTGTTCAGTTCTACGTTAGGAAACTACTTTTCCTGACCAGGGTTCTTACATTTGGAAAATAATTCATAGTAAAATGAGAGACATTTGATTCAAAAGACATCCTAAAAAGGTCTAAACATTGAGCGGTTTTGATTTTAAGCTTCTTTTATGTATTTTCTTTGTTGTTTCCTATTTTTATTTATTATTGTGTTTTAACATCTACAGAGATAAAAATGATCCACCTAGATATAATCTCAGTTATTTAACATGTTCATCACTTATAAACTGATAAACTTGAATCAGAGCAATAAAACAATGTAGTAAAGTTCTCCATATTTCTCATGTTTCCTTGTTTTCCCATCTTTGCTCAGTAAGTCATACATTTTGGTAGGATGTTGACATAAAGATCAGATCCAGGAGGTTTCTTCCTGTTCAACGGGAGTTTTTCCTCTCCACTGTCGCTACAAGCATGCTTAGTGTGAGGGATTGCTGAAGAGTCAATGAGTCGATGCAATCAGCTGGTTTTCCTTAGATAGAAAACTTTGAATCAATCTGACTGGATGATCTGGTGAACTGGAAAGTGACCTGAGATGACATGATGTGAGTTGGAGCTATAGAAATAAACTGAATAGAATTGCATCCAGTTATCTGGGGTCAGCCCAGAATATTCCAGATCCAGAACATGGATCTGGATCGTTTCTTCCTTTGGTTGAGGCACTGATCCATCAGGAGAGGAGCATTTGTGTTTATGGTCCCTCTGCTGGTGCTTTAGTGGGCCACATCATCTCTGCTAAACTGATCAAACCATCAGCCTGCATCTACCTCCTGTTTTATTCCTGAGATCATTTCTAAAATCCAACTGGCTAATTGTTTAGCAGTCAGGTTAGCAATGATGGAAGTGCTTCATTTTGTCCTCCAGGTTGGAGTTCACCGTGGGCAGCAAAGCTCTGAACCACTTCCGTCTGATTGAGAGACATTTCTTCAGAAACCTTCTTCTTAAAACCTTCGACTTTGAGATCGGCTTCTGCATTCCTCACAGCAGGAACACCTGTGAGCACATCTACTGCCTGCCTGACCTGGAACCAAAAATCGGTGAGTTTATTAGAAAATACTAAGCCTTTAAGATGGGTCAGCTGTCTCCAGACTGACAGGGTTTCAGATCTACTAAATCTACAGACTGGATCTAGATCAGAGCTGGGTATCCCACTTACTGGGGGCTGGTATTCTGCAACTTTTAGATCCATCCTTGGTCCAACACACCTGAATCAAATGGCTGAGTTACCTCCCCCGTATGCAGTCAGTTCCTTAGAGTCCTGTCAATCATCTCTTTACCTGATTCAGGTGTGTTGAACCAAAAGGCCCGTCTAAAAGTTGCCCTCAGGAGCAGGAATTGCTCACGGCTGATCTAGAGGTTAGCTCGGTACCTAATGACGTCCAGTATGAGCTGGACGTCATTAGGGACCGGAACTCATTTTCAATTAAAAAGCTTCCTGGATGAGAAGAGAAATGTCTTCAAACTTGGAAACAAAGTCCAGTGGACCAGCAGACTGAAGCTTCTCCATTTCTCTTTTCCAGTTGAGGAAATGATCGCCAGCCCATTTGAGACGCGTTCGGACAGTTTTTACTTCGTCAACAACAGGCTGATCATGCATCACAAAGCCGAGTACTCCTTTAGTCCACGACCACACGACCACAACAACATGAACCCTGCTGGACTCTAGCTCCTCATCCTTTCCTCTTCAACATCTCCTGCTTCACTCTCTAAAGAAGTGTAGAGCTAGAGATGTAGATGCTGACTAGGTCCCTGTGTCCAATGTCATTAATATTGTCCTTCCTGATGGGCTAGAAAACCAGAACCAATAAATAAAAAAAGAAAACAATGAGAAAAACCAACTGCTGTGAGAAAATAGGTACCTGGATGTCTTTAAAAGGATCTGATGGCTAAAAAACCTTCTGTTATAGTTCATAGTTGACTTTAGAACTTTGATGATTGTGATGATTGGTGATTGGTTCTGATGTTATCAAGAAGATGACGATATAATGAAAATTTCTTAATTTTTAAAGATTTACGAAAAGTGATGCGTTTCAGTTTTGGGTGTTAAGTTGTGGAACAGCCTTAATGATGAAATATGATGTAGATCTGTCAAACCTCAACATGTTAGAATAAACTATAAATGCTAATGATCACAGATTGATGTTAAATGTAATAATAATACTCATCTGTCCGTCTGGTGAAGATATTATTAAAGGAAAAGTCCGGTCAGCAGATATAATCAATGGATCATTACTTATACCTTAAACTAACAATAAAAATAATATTTTTTGTTGTGATCACTGAGTCTGGGAGCGGCCATTTTTGCCCAAATATAACCCCTCCCTCCTGCCATCTTCCAGCAGTGACGTCACGGTGCGGTAAGCCTAGCGCCATTCTCCCCGCTTTACAAGCTAAATCAATGGGAACTACTAGACACATCTGCAATCAACAACAATTATTGAAGATTTCCAGAGGACTTCACCATTGAAATTCACCAGAGCTATAGTGAAACTGACAATGCCCACGTGCATGGCAGCTGGATGCTGGAATCAGCGGCGCCTGGTGGAGTTTTCTCAAGGGGACACTATGAATTCAAAATAGATGTAAACCAGAAACCAATCAAACATATACTAAGTTATCACACCAGTATATTTATATGAATGTCAAAAACAACAAACATTATAAAAACACTTAAAAAAAAACATAATTTCATGTCCAGGTTACTTTTTGTACATAAATCATTCCCTTGTGAGGCTGTGAAGGTTAATCTATTTTGCATTGCCCAATATTGAGTCACAAACCTAAAAAATAATGAACCCGTTTAATAATGGAGAAGCTATTAGTCAGCTTTATGTTTTTTTTATATATAAAAAGTATTTATTTTCTGAGAATGTTTTTACTTAAGAGTAACTATGTAGATTATCAAACATCTAGAAAAAATAAAGACTATATTCTATTATTTTCCATGTGAATCCCAGATTGTTCGTTCTTCTTTGGCTTTTCTACAAAGTGCTTTAAATCAGTCCTGGCTGTCTTTATCCAGGCTGGATCAGATCCTGACCCTTGGGAAGCAGGCAGGGAGGCAGGATAAAGCCTTAGCCTCGCTGCAGGCAGTTAGCCTCGCTGCAGGCAGTTAGCCTCGCTGCAGGCAGCTAGCCTCGCTGCAGGCAGTTAGCCTCGCTGCAGGCAGTTAGCCTCGCTGCAGGCAGCTAGCCTCGCTGCAGGCAGTTAGCCTCGCTGCAGGTAGTTAGCCTCGCTGCAGGTAGTTAGCCTCGCTGCAGGCAGCTAGCCTCGCTGCAGGCAGTTAGCCTCGCTGCAGGCAGCTAGCCTCGCTGCAGGCAGTTAGCCTCGCTGCAGGCAGCTAGCCTCGCTGCAGGTAGTTAGCCTCGCTGCAGGAAGTTAGCCTCGCTGCAGGCAGCTAGCCTCGCTGCAGGCAGTTAGCCTCGCTGCAGGCAGCTAGCCTTGCTGCAGGCAGTTAGCCTCGCTGCAGGCAGCTAGCCTCGCTGCAGGCAGTTAGCCTCGCTGCAGGCAGTTAGCCTCGCTGCAGGCAGTTAGCCTCGCTGCAGGCAGCTAGCCTCGCTGCAGGCAGTTAGCCTCGCTGCAGGTAGTTAGCCTCGCTGCAGGCAGTTAGCCTCGCTGCAGGCAGTTAGCCTCGCTGCAGGCAGCTAGCCTCGCTGCAGGCAGTTAGCCTCGCTGCAGGCAGTTAGCCTCGCTGCAGGCAGCTAGCCTCGCTGCAGGCAGTTAGCCTCGCTGCAGGCAGCTAGCCTCGCTGCAGGCAGTTAGCCTCGCTGCAGGTAGTTAGCCTCGCTGCAGGAAGTTAGCCTCGCTGCAGGCAGTTAGCCTCGCTGCAGGCAGTTAGCCTAGCCTGGAAGCTAAACCAGGTCCTGGAAAAAGACCTCTCTTGCATAATTTCTCTCTCGCTCTCTCTCTCCAATCTGTCTCCAACTCCCGCGACTCGACCTGTCAATCACCCGCATAAGTGCGCTGTGGCAGGAAGTGGTCAGCAAATACACCTCCTATACCTTTGTATTGCAGAGGAGCTTCTATGCATGGACAACTTTTAACGAGAGTCAGTGGGCAAAGATTTTTGCGCCCTAGGGCAGAAATATGTCACCAATCCGGCAAAAACGGAATGACACTTCACTAGTCGTTAAAGATTTAATATATATCTTGCACATCTAAAAATTAGAGTCATATATTTCGAAATATTTCAAATTTTAAATAAAAATTAAATCAGATTTTTATTTTTATGTCTTAATCAGGGTCATTTGGTGGGTAGCATCCTCTATTGGCCAGCCACCACTGGTTGTAATACATCTGGTGAAAGTGAAATGAATTCAGAGTTATTCCACCTTTCTGATTCCTGATCCTCCACGGACGGGTTGGTCGTTGGATCGCCAACTTGAAGAGGGAGGATTTGCCATCGAACTTCTGGCCAGAGAAAAAACCCGTAATATGTAGATGTGTATTCATGTTTATAGTTATTGTACATGCTCGTCCCCATTTTCACTTACTGGTGGTGAGTCTGCCATAGTGGAAAAATTGTAAATTGAAAGTAAGCTGGTATGAGCGATGCAAACAGTGTGCAGGAGCAGAAATGCACTGACAGGCGAGGCCACATTTATATAAACAGATCAGGAGCATGATGCAGATGGCGAGTATGTCCAAACATTTTGATGATGATGATGAAGTTTCATCATCATAACAGTCTTTGATTGGATCAGATACTAACATATTTCTTTCATTATTCAATATTTGATTTTCATTTTTATTTTGTTATTTTCTGCATCAGCCAATCACAGCTGTGAGAAGACAACATCACCCCTAGCAACAGGGTCAGCCACACCTCCTCACCAGGCGCTCCGAGTCCCTCTGAGTGAGATGGGTCCCTCTGAAGGTCCAAGCTCTGAGAGACTCTGAGGATTTATTTAGGATCTGATGAATAACGGTTCTTTAAGTTTTAGGAGTTTGTACATTTGTTTACAAGACAAAAAATATATAAAATTACTGTAAACGTATAAAATAGATACAATTGGGAAGAAAAAACATGAAATAAAATCAGACTTAAGAACAACTTATTTAAAACATTTATAAAGCCTTTAAAACAGATTTAATCTTGTAAAACCACTTTTATTACACAGTAATATTCTCAATTACTACATTTCAAAGTCCAAAGCAATTATTCGATTTTTGTAAACAACATAAAATTTACACAATGAATTGTATGTGAAATTACCGTTCTGTTAGAAAATGAAATTTTCTTTTTTTTATTTAAGAGACGAGAGATATTTTTAATTCTAACCACCACAGCTGAGGTTTGTTTATTGCAAGTCATTCAATAAAAACATCCCTTCTTCCAGAGGCCGATAAAAAGCTATGATTAGTCTGTGAAGCCTGGATTGGAGCAAAAACTTCTGTCTTTATATTTAATCCGTCTGAGAACCAGTCAGAAAATCATTCTGAGTCTAAAGCCGGGCGTACAATCTACGATAATCTCAATCGTCGCACGCAGCTACAGCTCAGACTGTACGACCAAACCGCAGGGTTTAAAAGTTCCCAGCTCACCATGTTTGTTCTCCCACTCTGTGACCCGACGCTCTGATGCGATCTACCTGCTCACGCTGTACGTCTAAAAACCAGGTGGGACTCAGCTCCGCAGTGAGATGGCGCTACTGGGACTCGTCTATCAGGAAGCCAAACCAGTAGCAGAGGAACTTGAAGCTCACTAGAGTGAAACGCTGCCTTGGATATTTGGGATATTTTATGCTGAAAGCCCTAAAAAGGAAAGGTAGACGACGTATTTGGACAAAGACATGGCTGAGCTAACATGGCTACTACAGTCTGTCAGTTTGACAGAAACAACTCCATTTCACTCATTGCCCCCCCGCCATGCTGCTGGGTTTACATCTGAGAGGAAGAAGAAGAATCCTTGTTGCCCACTGAGCGATTTGCCCACGACCACCTTAAGACGGCCGACTGAATTTATAACATGTTTGATTTTCTCCCGACCTCACGATTCCTGATGGGGGGGTGGTCGTTAGAGGCTGACCGCCCCTCGTTACCCCCTGTTCACTACACCACGCACCATCAGGAAGAAAGTCGGCCTGATTGAGAAATTCTCACACGACTGGAGAATCGGCCCGAAATGGGCAAAAAATCGTACAGTGTACGCCTGATTTTAAACAACACAACAAAGTAATGTGCTTATTCTCTATGACTCGCATCGTGCCGAACCACATCATGTCTGTGTGTGTGGGTGGGGGTGTGTGTAGCAGGCCTGCAGTCGGTCTCAGGTTCAGTTTAGCTGAACTCAGCCGTTGTTTTAGCAAAGCTCTCCTTAGTAAAGTCCTTCTTTCCTCCATTCAGCTTGGGTTCATTCAGCTCCCACAGGTGGAGGAGAGAAGGAAGCCATTCCTTCCCTTTCCAACATCCAGCTGCTCCGGCGGCCCTCAAACCTTTTCCATCTTACTTCAGGAGCAACTGGTTCACTGAATGTAGAAAAGAAATAATTATGGAAATAATCTGCAGTTTGTTATAAATCTTAAACAACAAAAGGAAACATCTGTAAGAGAGAAGAGAAAAGCTGTGGGGGGGGGGGGGGCTTTCTGGCGGGTTTAGTAGGGGTGGACTGCTATGTATTTAAAACCTATCCTCCCCATGGTTTTAAATATACAGGAGTCCAACAGGCTTCAACACTACATCCAAGCAGGAGGGGGGCTGGCATGGGGTCTTTCACACCTATGATCTCTCCCCTCCACCTGGGGATGGGGCGGGGCCATTGAGGGTCAGTCAGGCTTGAGCTTCTGACTCTCCTTGGTCTCTCCGGCCTTTTTATGGCATGGATGTCTTGCTTGCAGCTGGGTGGTGGGGGGGGGGGGGGGTTGCTGGTTCCTGGCATTGGGTGGGGATCAGGGACATTGGAGGGTTTGGCCCCATTCCTGCAGGGGTGGGGGGGTGGGGTAGTTGGCGTGGCTGTACAGCAGGTGGGAAACAATCACCTGTGGTGTGGATCTGCCTTACTGCCTGCCTTGACCAAGTGTGTTGCCTATGCCTGCAGTCATGTGGGGTGGGGGGGACACTGAGGGGCGTGTGGCACCTGGGCTCGGGTGGCTGGTGGGCCATACTCGGCCTACAGGAGGGGGATACCTTGGTGCTGATTGCCTGGCAGCCACGGGTATGAGACGACCATATGGATGTTGGGGACTGGATAGCACCGGATTGGATGGTCATCCATAGTTTATACGAAGCAGCTCATTTAGATTAGACCCCCACCCAGAGAGCTTCTTGCCTTCCATTTTCTCCTCTTCCTGCTTTCGACCCATCACCCCCTTTTCTCCCCATTTCTCCTTTTTCATTTTATTCAGACAATAAAATCATTAAATCATACTTGTTTTTGCAGAAGTCCCTGCGAGTGAATTCAGTGTTAATCAGTAAACATCAAAATGACAACAAACTATAATCGACTCCGTTAACATCTTTAAGAAATGTTATTATATGTGACTGTCGTGTAATAATTCAAATCTCTAATCTATTTTTGTTCATTTAGTTAAATGAAGGATGAGATTTTCTTTTAGGTTGGAAAAGTTAATGTGCGTAATTATAAAAGGCAGATTAATACTGTAAGAGCAGCAGAGTTCAGAACCTTCACTGCCTCATTGGTTTTAGTTCAATACTAGTGTGTTTTTTCTATTAACTATAGAATATTTAACAATCCGAACTTTTCATAGCGATTTGGAGACTTTGTGACAAACTTTGCAGATTATTTGTAAGATTTGATCGAACAGTCAGGTTACCTCTGTACTGCGGGCGGAGGGCACGGTTGTTGGGGCAGTCACGGCCCTGCTTGTTGAAGTTAATATTGGTTCGAATGCAGCGCTGCAGCAAAGGCTGCGCGGGCCGCGTGTTGTCGCTCATACTCAGAAAGATCTTGTACGGCTCATTCTGGCTGAGAAGGCGCAGAGAGTGCATCTGTGGGAACAGATTAAAGATTAGCCGGTTAATGACATTAAGCCTCATTAAGTACAATTTAGAAAGTGTGCTAGAAAAAAGGACTAAATTACACAGTTTTTATTTTAAAAAGGAATTTTAAAACTTCAAAATAGAAAAAAACAAAGTTCAATTTAATTCAGTTTATATCTATAGCGCTAATTCAGAACACATGTCAATATACAGCACTGACACTATCAATGGCTCCCTTCTTGAAGTACCACAGTTGCAAGTTGGGAGAAAACGTACCCTGGTTGGCCAAGTCATGTGACCGGGATGAACGCCCAGTGGCCCTACACTGGAGCTCTGCCTCTGGTCCTCCACGCTGCGCGGCGCGGCCTGTAAGGGCCATCCAGCCTGTCCCGGCGGAGCTCTCCAGAGTACAGCAGTGTTTTTTCACCCTCCCAGCTGAACTTAGACGCGAAGCGCCGTCCCCAATCAAAAGACATGGAGGCTGGCTGGCTTACTGTTGACTATTGCAGCAGTACTGGAGCGCTTGTGGCCATTAAGGGAGTTAGATGTGAAAGTTACATGTATAGCGCCCCTAATGGCCAAAAGTTAAATTGTGTGCCTTTAAAGTAGTTTAGTCCAACTTTTATTACTGTTTTTGCCTAAAAGATAAGAAGTTTAGAGTAAAATATTCTAAGCAGAGAGAGAACAAAAGGATTGACTGAAATGTAAATTTATCGCAATCAAAGCCTCCTTTACGCCCATCGAATGGACAGCCAAGTCAAGGCCATTGATGACTCAGCCACTGAATTCTCCCCATTGAAGCATCCTGTGACTGGCTGCCAGAAGCTTACAGCAGTTCGAATGGCAAACCAAGCAACCTGGAAACACCAGCAACAGACTACTTGGCATCAAAAAGGGAGACAAACAAGGTGCTGAAAGGGTGAGGTTCTCAACAGGAGGAAGGTCTGTTCTTAGTTTTCTCCAGTGGACTTTATTCTGCAATGTTTGAAAGAATGCAGACATGAGAGGGGGTTAAAAGAGAGGGGAGAGACATTCAGGAAAGGTCAGCAGGACGAGGACTCGAACCTGTGACAGCTGGGTCATGCACTCTACCTCCACACCACAGCAACACCTCGTGAAAGAAGAAACTTCCATTGATTTTTATTCATAGATTAACAGTAAACCGAGATGTGAGATAATGTTTAGTCTGTGATTAAATACAACCTGCTGGTTTTAGCTTCAACAGAAGGAAAATAACTGTAAAAACTAGCCTGTTTCTCTACTTTCACAGGTTTCCAAGATTTAAGATTTTTATTTTATTTTACTAGTAGATTGGAGAACTTTAATGATAAACACAAACTAATTTCTGAAAGTCAGTATGGATGTAGATCATAAAGATCCAATCTTTGGCATGAATTTAATGAATAGAGATAATGGCAGAGGCTCGACTGACAAGGTTCAATGGCTGGACATTGCTTATGGTGTCCTCCAGGTGTCTTTATTGGGACCCATAATGTTTATTCTCTACATAAAAGACATATGTTAAGTTTCACATCTATTCCAGTTTGTTTTGTTTGCAGACAATGTACAGGTGAGAGTTTACAGCAGCTCCTGGATGATATACCACAGGAGATGAACTAACTAACAAATGGGTCACAGAAAGAAAACACAAATTTCCTTACATTTTTAGAAAAACTATTTTAATAAATTTAGGAAATTATGAAGAAAATACAGACGAGAACCTCCAAATAGACGCGGTAGAGTTGTGATTATTGGCTACAAGACCTACTGAAAGCCTCATGTCATACCTATTCAGACTGAACTATCTATCATTGCATAGAAGTCTTGGGTAACACCTACAGGACCACAGAACAGGCTTGGATCAGAGGCAACCATTTTTAAAAAAAGGGTGTGATAACGATTCTGTTATTTCTGTCTGCTCGTACTAAAGTAATCCATATTTGGAGTGCTGATGTTTTAAGCACCTGGGGGCCCATTCTCCTCAACACAATTATTTATTGAGATTTATGTATTTAGATTGTTATTCACGCTGGCGGTTACACTGATCCAAGGTCATTTAAATTAGTGTTGCTTCGGTGTGTAAGTTTGCCAAAACAATGTGGGACTCCGTAATTTTCTCTGGTCCCCTCCCTGATCTGACCAGTGATGACATGTTTAGCCGCATGTCGTCATTCAACCGCTGGTTGTCTAGGTGGTGTCCTGAAAACAACGTGGGCTACATTAATAATTGGCAATCCTTTTGGGGAAAGCCTGGTCTGATTCGGAGAGACGGCATCCATCCCACTTTGGATGGTGCAGCTCTTCTTTCTAGGAATCTGGCCACATTTATTAGTCCTCCTAAAACCCTGACTCCCCAGGGTGCAGACCAGGAAGCAGAGTCCTAGTTTAACAGACCTCTCTGCAGCTTCTCTACTGTTACCCACTCTTTACTCCATCCAGACAGTGTCTTGTCAACGACCCAAAATCCTGAGCTATCTCTATTGTTGTGTTGCTATAGGCTTAGACTGCTGGAGGACAAAGGGACCCCTCTCATCTCTATTCTTCCATTCTGCAGTATTTGTTAGTTCAATCTCTAACGTTGCTGGTGAAGATTCTAAGTCATCCACGTCATAGTCTAAAGACATTTTGCTTCCCATCCAGGAAGCTTTTTCACTTTAAAAATGTTAGAAATAGCTTTTAGTTCAAGGCTTTTTAGAGTGGACCAAAAACAAAGCCTTATTTTGGCTTAAAATTTGTTGCCGGTTCAGTTCATACTTTCTTTAGGATTTCAGTAACAGAATCTGATGCTGCTCGTTTGATTCTCAGATGTTTATCTGTCCTGATTTGAAGACGTTAATCCTACCTGCATCTGTGTCACATAAACTGGCTTGTTGATGATGATCCAAGTGGAGGTCTCATAGCAGGGAGGGACAGTTATGGAGCCCTCGTAGGTGATGTAGCGTATAGTGTCGGGGTAAAGGTCTGCTATGTTCAGGCCCATCAGTAGGAATGCATCATCTAAAGAAGGAGACAAAATAGTTTTAGTTGAAATTTCAACCTTTTAACTACATTAACCCAACTTTCCTGCCACTTTTAGATATTTTGGTCTAACAACACACCTGAATCATAAAGCTGCAGTCAAGTTATTCAGGGTCCTAAAAAGGACCTAACTAATTGGTTTAAGGCTGTTATAGGAAAAAAACAAAACAAAAAAAAATGTTAGAACTATAAATTTAGTCGTATGTCTATATTGCTGTTTTTATATATTTAGTTATTTTTATTTATTTATTTTTTAAACTATTTTTCAAGGCTGCACTTTTAAATGAGATGAAATTGTCCAGAGATATTCCAAACAAAATGTCTTTTTGTTTTACACTTGTGTAAAACAAAAAGACAAATAAAATCTGTCTAAGTCTAAGTATCTGCTGATGAAGATTCTCAGTCAGCTGATTGGTTACTAATCTGACTCCTCCAGTGAGTCCTTCCTTATTCTTAGTTTTGTTCTTTTGCACCTGTTGATAGTTGAAGTAGAAGACGTGCTTCTCTGAAGTTTTGGTCAGGTTTTATCATCTAGAGGTGGTGTTCATCCTGTTAGAAGTATTTTTAAATCTGGGTTGGATTGTTTGTTCTTTGGCTTTGCTCCTTTCAAGGCTCAGAACAGAGGACCCCGCTAATCAAGGCAGACACATTTCTAAAAAAGGCATTTATTAAAAACAGTGGATCTGCAGCTAAGAGCAAGGATGTCAAAGACAGAAACGTCTGGCTTTGAAGTTCAGTCTGTGCCCAGAAGAAGAGGTGGATTCCAGCGAATGGCTGCCGGCACCATGCGGCGTACACTGCCTAGAGAGTCCCAGATACTGAAGTCTTGAAAACTGCTGAACTGGAAGGAGATCTGATCCAAACAGATGAAGGAAGGGGGGATAATCCCAAAGGCAAAGTCAACAACAGTGTCGATGAGGTTCACAGGAGTCTGGGCCAGATGATCAGAGATCCGAAGACTTACTGAACGGAAATTAAGGTCGATGTCAGGAAACAGATCCAGGTTTGGTCAACAGGCAGAATGGAGCAGGAGTCCAAAGACAGGTCAGGCAAACAGATAAGAACGGGAACAGGCAGGCTCAGACTAGGGTGCTTTTAGGAATCCAGTTTGTGTGGCCTGTCTGTGTGTCTCCGTTTTCCACCACCAGGAGGTGCCCTGTCTTCGCTGTCCCTCCCTGCACACCTGCGGCTCATTGGATCATTATCTGGTGAGTATTTGAGTAGTGGACTGTCACTACCTCAACGCCAGAGTGTCTGCTGTTTTTGGGTACTCTAGCCAAACTGAGTTTAGCTGAGTCTAACCTAGCTTTGTTTCTCAGAGTCTAATTAGTTTCTGTCTTTGCTCCCCGGCAGGAAGCTTTCCTGTGTTACTGGATTCCTGGACCTTCTCTCCCCTGGAAGGAAAAACAGAGTTACACTGAGCAGGGGAAAACCTCCACATGTTCCGTTCAAGTACCCATCGGAAATCCGAGTGACAGTCCGCTCCATTACTCCTCCGGGTCCAACGCTTGTCAAACCTGTCCGCCCTCCAACCTGGGCACTATTCTCTGGATTTACCACACAGACTGGATTCAAGGTCTAACAAGGTCCCCCTCTAACGTGATTCTTGCTAAATCTAAGTGCTTCCGAAATTCCCACGGTACCTGAGCTGACCACTGAACTTCCCTTCTCACTTCCATTTCAGGGTTACCAGCTCAGTGAGTTCCAGATCCATTCCTGTTTAACCCCTTCAATAAACCTGTTAAACGTTTTCCGTGCTCTCTGAGTGGTTTCTCTGCATGTCGGTCAGATTGGTTAAACCAATCATGACAGGCGTAGGTTTGATTTGAACTTTGGTAGGGACACTATTGGTGTGTTGTCATTGGTGTTATGCAATGGGCATGCCCTTTTTTATGCTTGACGTGAGCATCAGTACTGATAAGAGGAATTCATTGTTTAAAGAGAAAAGCAGCATTTGCAACATTAATAAAACTGTTATAAGCGCTACACTCATTAGATGCTGTTTATCAATGTTTGAAGTATCAGCGGCTCTGATGAATGTGGAATTAGGACTGTTTTCCACTTGAAAATGGTTTCATTTGAACGACTAAGACAGAAGGGAAATACAGTATTTTCTTTTGAAGATATAAAATTGTGCAGAGTTAAACCCCACTCTTATATTTTTATCTACTATGATCTCTCTGTATCAAGCAAAATAGTTCAATTCTATTCAGTTTATTTCTATAGCTCCAATTCACATCATGTCATCTCAGGTCACTTTCCAGTTCACCAGATCATCCAGTCAGATTGATTCAAAGTTTTCTATCTAAGGAAAACCAGCTGATTGCATCGACTCATTGACTCTTCAGCAATCCCTCACACTAAGCATGCTTGTAGCGACAGTGGAGAGGAAAAACTCCCTTTGAACAGGAAGAAACCTCCAGCAGAACCAGGCTCAGTGTGAGCGGCCATCTGCTGAGGCCCACTGGGGTTCAAGGAGACAGAAGCAGACATAGAAAAAGAAGCATAGATACAAAAGGCAACTGTCAACCAGCTCCACAGGCAGCCCCGTCCAGGAAACACACAGCCAGGCAGACGAGCTCCGAGCCAGCTCCCATGTCAGAGGATGAAGAGAGCA
This sequence comes from Cyprinodon diabolis, assembly GCA_030533445.1. Classification (NCBI taxonomy): domain Eukaryota; kingdom Metazoa; phylum Chordata; class Actinopteri; order Cyprinodontiformes; family Cyprinodontidae; genus Cyprinodon; species Cyprinodon diabolis. The sequence goes on from CM060077.1 coordinate 42,038,994, forward strand.
CATCCAGTTAGTCACAGTCAGAGAAACAGGACTACACTGGAAAACAGGCCAAGCTCCAACATCTAGAAACAAAGGTGTTGATGGCAGCAGCACAGCTGATATTTCTCTCCAGGATGGAGTCACAGCCAAACAGGAACAGACCAGATGAAGCTACTATGAGAAAAAGCAGAGAGAGCAGAACGTTAGAGATTGAACTAACAGATTCTGCAGAGTGGGAGAATATTAGATTAGATTGATTTTATTTACAGACTCAAGGTCCAATATACATTAAAAGAAACAGATACACTAAGAATAAAAAAAGAATAAAAGTACAACAGAGAAGGTGCCTACCCCTTCAGGAGGCAATTATACCAATATCTCCAAAGAACAGAGGAATATTTAACTGCACTATATTTGACATTGGTCATCAGATACAAACAATTCACTGGCACTGATCCATCTGGGCTTATTTAACAAAAGTCTTAGTGCATCATTATAAGCCACCTTCAACTTATGAAGACTGGCTTTGATGTGCAATATGATCTTAACAAGTTCAGTTTCACTTCGTCAGAAGAGAATCCAAACTTCCGGACAAGGATATTTGCCTGAGCGTATATCATATGGACCTGACGGCAAATGTCCTCATCATCAGACAGACGGTCTGTCAACACATGACCAAGAAATTTGACTTCATTTGGGGCATTCAATAAAATACCAGATCGTTTAAAATTTGGATGTTTATGTTTTTGTCCTGTTTAGTGTGACAGATCATAATAATACTTTTTGAAGGATTGAATTTGACGTCATGAAGTTCACCATATGCTGAACAGACATTAAGCAGCTTCTGAAGACCAGCTGAACTTGGACTAAAGATTACTATGTCATCAGCATACATTAAATGATTTATAATTACATCTCCAACCATGGAGCCAGTTCTACACAAGTTTAGCTGCTTAGAGAGGTCATTCATATAGAAATTAAACAGTATAGGGGACAAAATGCTACCTTGTCTGACTCCATTACTGATACTGATAGAGATAGAATGAAGCAGAATGATGAAAAAGGGGTCCCTATGTCCTCCAGCAGTCTAAGCCTATAGCAGCAGAACTATAGAGATAGATCAGGATAACCTGAGCCACTCTAAATACATTCATTAAAATATTAACTTCACTATAAAAGTTGCAGTTACTCTGTGTAGCCCATTTCCTGTTTTTTATCTGGGGCTGAAAAAATGAATCGTATTAATTGATTATTTGAATATTCGTCAACTAATTTAGTAAGTGAGTCATTAACTGGAGAATAGAGACTCTAAAACATAATATAAATGTAAAGTGTGCCTTTCGCCGACAAAGCAACCCACTTAGATCAGTAATTATACCAAAATTGTAAATAAAAATATATAAACATTTTGCATACAAGATAAAAAAAAGGTTTTTGTCTCAATATTTTCCAGAACTCCTCAAAAGGAAATATTTTACTTTCACCTGGTTTAATGCAATTAATAATCTTCTTTAAAGAACCTTTTGCTATCCAATTAATCGATTCATCATTGCAAACTCATTTTTTACTAAATATATGCGAAGTGGAGATACCAGCCAACCAAAAAAAAACATGTTAATCAGGCAAACTATATTTAAATCCATGTGGCATCATTTGTGAGCTCCAAAAGAAATTACAGAATCCAATTATTCATTCGGGAAAAAAACACCCTTACCTTCAGCCCTGGAGGTTCGGACACTTCTCTCTCTACCTGTGCTGCAACATCACTGCTCATTGATTGAGTTCCCTAAATCCAGCCATATTAAATACTAATTGATATTTATATTGTATATAAATAAAAAAGTTGCTCCTTATTTTGTAATTAAAGTAATTTAGACATCACCTGAATCACTGAAGGACAGCTGCTTCACCTGCAAGCTGCCCTGCATCATTATTACTGGATATCTGTGTTTCCTATAATCATATAATGTATAAAACTGTGCTTTTAATATAAAAGGATTAAATGAAACAACCTTTTATATCATCCTATGTTACTTACTGACTGACTGTTAAAATAACTCCTTATGTCTATTTTCCTTTTTAGTGGAATCATATACAAAGCATAACACTAAGAATGAGCCTAAATTTATTCAAATAAAAAAAATCACATTTAACGATTAGAAAAGACAATATAACACTATCATATCGGGAAAGTAATAATATCCAAAATAAACAGCAAGATTCAAGCATTATTTCCCAAACATTAATTTTGGAACTAATTTACTTATAGACTTAAAAAAAAAAGTTAAAACAGTAGAAAAAGGTAAAGAGTCAAACTTTCCTTTACAATCTGCACCGTCCTCACATGACGCTGGTGAAGTCTCATTAAGGTCGCTAGGAGGATTGATCAGAACAATTATAACAGTCTAAACCTTCTGTAATCATTTAGCTTTTAAAGTTTAGAATGCTGGATGTTGGGTCCAGTGAGCAGAGTCTGGAAAATACCAGAGAAGTAGAACCAGACAGAAGTGGGATGAGACTACGTGTCTGTCCTGCTGGAATGAAAATGTAACCATCTAAAAAGGAAGGTAAACAACGGAGACCCTGGGATTCAAGCCATGAGGGCCGACCAGTCAGCCTAAGGGTTAATCCCTTGGCCAACGTGCCACAGCACATGATCAGCCAGAGGCAGAGTGACAGGACCCTGCTCTGCACCCACAGGCACGTTGTCATGTTCCATGCTGGCTGCCCCGGCCATTTAGGAAACCATGGACCGTTTACCTTACACCAGGGACCATAGTCAAATGTTTGCCGGGGGCCAGAACGGGCGACATCAAATCCTACCTGAAACTGCTGGCTAAGGATAAGGTTAAATACAGTAAGATTGTTATTCCCGCTGGTGGTAATGGCACCCGGTTACGCCGATCGGAGGTCACTAAAATTAGTGTTGCTTCGGTGTGTAAGTTTGCCAAAAAAATGTCGGACTCCGTAATTTTCTCTGGTCCCCTCCCTGATCTGACCAGTGATGACATGTTTAGCCGCATGTCGTCATTCAACCGCTGGTTGTCTAGGTGGTGTCCTGAAAACAACGTGGGCTACATTAATAATTGGCAATCCTTTTGGGGAAAGCCTGGTCTGATTCGGAGAGACGGCATCCATCCCACTTTGGATGGTGCAGCTCTTCTTTCTAGGAATCTGGCCCCATTTATTAGTCCTCCAAAACCCTGACCCCCCAGGGTGCAGACCAGGAAGCAGAGTTGTAGTTTAACACACATCTCTGCAGCTTCTCTACTGTTACCCACTCTTTACTCCATCCAGACAGTGTCTTGCCCACGACCAAAATCTAATAAATTAGCAAAGATTCCCAAAGGAGTAAATCATGATAATCTAATTAAAATCAAAATAACTCCAATTGGGGAAAAAGTTAAAACAATTAAATGAGGTCTGTTTAACATACGATCTCTTTCCTCTAAAAGTCTGCTAGTTAATGACTTGATTTGTGATAATCACATTGACTTGTTTTGCCTTACAGAAACCTGGCTGCAGCAAGAGGATTATGTGAGCATAAACGAGGCAACTCCTTCAAGCTATTTAAATTTTCACATCCCCAGAAGTTCTGGGCGAGGAGGAGGAGTAGCAACAATCTTCCAGTCTGACTTACTGATTACTCCCAAAACAGTTAATACCTACAACTCTTTGAACATTTAACCCTTAATTTCCCTCATCCAAATTTCAAGGCAAGAAAACCTCTTCTTTTTGTAACTTTGTATCGTCCGCCAGGTCCTTACTCTGAATGTTTAGATGAGTTTTCAGAGTTCCTTTCTGATTTGGTATTAAATACTGACAGGGTCATCATAGTGGGAGATTTTAACATCCATGCTGACATTGAAGGCGATAGCTTAAGAGCAGCCTTTAATGCTATCTTAGACACTATTGGCTTTGTTCAAAATGTGAATAGTCCCACACATTCTCATCTTCATACTTTGGATCTTGTGCTGACATACGGCATAGAATGTGAAGAAATAACAGGATTTCCTCACAACCCTGTCCTCTCTGACCACTTTCTAATAACCTTCAGGATTACTTTAACAGAGTTCTCCTCCCCCAAAAGAAGGTTACATTTTAGTAGATCTTTATCAGATAGTGCAGTTATAAATTTTAAAGAATCTGCTTCACTTTCTCTCTCCTCTGTGTCGCTGAGCAGTGCTGCAGAGTGCAAAAGCATAGCTTATTCCCCTTCACAGGTTGATGATTTTGTTGATGGGGTTGCTAGTTCTCTGGGTACTGCCTTAGACAACGCAGCTCCCTTGAAAATGAAAACCGTTGAAAATAGAAAGCTTGCTCCTTGGTTTAATGCAGAGCTGCGTACTTTGAAGCAAAATGCTAGGAAACTGGAGAGAAAATATTGCTCCACAGGCCTGCGGGAGTCCTTCCTAGTCTGGAAAAATGGTTTACTGCTGTATAAGAGGACCCTTTGTAAAGCAAGAGCAGCATACTTCTCCTCATTAATAGAGGAGAATAAGAATAATCCTAGATTTCTTTTTAATACAGTTGCCAAACTCACCCAGAGCCATAGCTCTGTTGAACCGTCCATTCCACCTGCTCTTAGCAGCAATGATTTTATGGGATTCTTTATAAATAAGATTGATCTTATTAAAAATAAGATCATAAGCACTCCTCTATCCGCGATTGTACCTGAGGTAGTCATGGAATCTGAACCGGGTTTAGACTGCTTTGATCCAGTTGAACTTTCTGAATTAGCAAAATTATTGTCTTCATCTAAGCCTTCAACTTGTATGTTAGATCCAGTTCCAACCAGGTTATTTAAGGAGGTATTCCCTTTGATCTCCTCCTCCATTTTAGATGTGATTAATCTATCTCTGTTACAGGGATATGTACCTAAAGCTTTTAAGGTTGCTGTAATTAAACCTCTGCTTAAGAAACCGTCTCTTGACCCAGATGACTTGGTTAATTATAGACCTATATCCAATCTTCCTTTCTTATCCAAAATTCTTGAGAAAGTAGTTGCCAAACAAGTTTGCGACCACTTCCACCATAATGAACTTTTTGAAGAGTTTCAGTCTGGCTTTAGAGCTCATCATAGCACTGAAACAGCTCTGGTGAAAGTCACTAATGATATTCTCATGGCCTCAGATAATGGACTTGTATCTGTGCTCGTCCTGTTGGATCTTAGTGCTGCATTTGATACAGTTGACCATAATATTCTTTTAGAAAGACTTGAATATTTTGTTGGAATTAAAGGAACAGCACTAGACTGGTTTAAATCTTATCTATCTGATCGAATTCAGTTTGTTTATGTTAATGATAGATCTTCAACACGCTCAAAGGTTACCTGTGGAGTACCACAGGGATCAGTGCTAGGACCAATTCTCTTTACTTTATACATGCTCCCAATTGGTAGAGTTATTAGACAGCATGGGATTAATTTCCACTGTTATGCTGATGATACCCAGCTATATCTGTCTATAATCCAGAAGAAGCTAACCCATTACATAGATTACAGGCATGTCTGAAGACATAAAAACCTGGATGACTCTTAACTTTCTGCTTCTGAATGCAGACAAAACAGAAGTTATAGTCTTTGGACCAGAGTCTCTGAAAAAGAAGCTGATTAGCCAGTCATTTCATTTGGATGGGATTAAACTGATTTCAGATAATAAAGTAAAAAATCTTGGTGTTATTTTTGATCAGGACCTGTCATTTAAATCCCAGATCAAAGAGGTTTCTAGAATTTCCTTCTTTCATCTGAGGAACATTGCAAAAATGAGAAATCTCCTGTCCAGGGGTGATGCTGAGAAACTAGTCCATGCATTTGTTACTTCAAGGCTGGACTATTGTAATTCTTTACTATCAGGAAGTCCACAAACTGTAGTTAAAAGCCTTCAGCTGATCCAAAATGCTGCAGCCAGAGTTCTGATGAAAATGAAAAAGAGAGATCATATCTCTCCTATCCTGGCTTCTCTTCATTGGCTTCCTGTTAAATCCAGAATAGAATTTAAAATCCTCCTTCTCACATATAAAGCCTTAAATGGCCAAGCTCCATCTTATATCAGAGATCTGATTGTTCCTTATGTTCCTAACAGAGCACTTCGCTCTCAATCTGCAGGTTTACTAGTGGTTCCTAGAACTTCTAAAAGTAGAATGGGAGGCAGATCTTTTAGTTATCAGGCTCCTCTCCTGTGGAACCAACTACCAGTTTTAGTCCGTGAGGCAGACACCCTGTCTACTTTTAAGGCTAGGCTTAAAACTTTCCTTTTTGATAAAGCTTCTAGTTAGAGTGGCTCAGGTTATCCTGAGCTATCTCTATAGTTCTGCTGCTATAGGCTTAGACTGCTGGAGGACATAGGGACCCCTTTTTCATCATTCTGCTTCATTCTCTCTCTGTTCTCCTATTCTGCAGAATCTGTTTGTTCAATCTCTAACGTTCTGCTCTCTCTGCTTTTCCTCAGAGTAGCTTTGCCTCGTCTGTTCCTGTTTGGCTGTGACGTCATCCAGGAAAGAAACATCAGCTGTGCTGCTTCCATCAACACCCTTGTTTGTAGATGTTGGAGATCGGCCTGTTTTCCAGTGTAGTCCTGTTTCTCTGGCCGTGGCTGGGTGGATGTGCTCTCTTCATCCTCTGGCATGGGAGCTGCCTTGGAGCTCGTCTGCCTGGCTGTGTGTTTCCTGGACGGGGCCGCCTTTTACAGCTGCTTTTTGTATCTCTGCTTCTGTCTCCTTGAACCCCAGTGGGCCTCAGCAGATGGCCGCTCACACTGAGCCTGGTTCTGCTGGAGGTTTCTTCCTGTTCAAAGGGAGTTTTTCCTCTCCACTGTCGCTACAAGCATGCTTAGTGTGAGGGATTGTATTTGAGTCAATGAGTCAATGCAATCAACTGGTTTTCCTTAGATAGAAAACTTTGTATCAATTTGACTGTATGATCTGGTTGAACTGTAAAGTGCCTTGAGATGACATGTGTTGTGAATTTGGCGCTATATAAATAAACTGAATTGAATTGAATTATCTGCACGGCACAGTGATCCTGGGGCCTGGGCGGGATTGAATCCCCAGACTCCCAGGTGAAAGTCGTGCACGCTGACCGGTCAGCCGAAGGGATAATTTATTGGTCTAAGTTGCCACATAAAGAAAGGAGACTCCATGGTGGTGGATTATATCAGGCTGAAGGTCGACCTCCTGATCAAACACCTCTGGACTCAGAGCTTTACTGGTTTTGTGCGTTTGGAGCATAGCTTCCAGTGCAGTGGACTCTATCATATCTGTTTGTTCCTTTGTTTTGTTTTAGCAGGATGAGATTCAATAGTTATTATTAAAGCAGACTGATCTGCATGTAAGGATGAAGGACTCTTAGCAAGCAGGTTGAAGTTTGGCTGGATCTAAAGTGAAGAAAACCTTTTGACGAGAGAAAAACTTTTAATATGAAATGTTCCTTGGACCCTCTACCAACCAGACCGTTGAACACAATGTGTATTTTGGATTGAGAGGAAAGGATCATTGTTGACGACTGTATGTCAGAGAAACCGCAGCACTCTTACGTTTGTAGTTAATTCTGGTGATGGTGTCTCTGTTGAGCATTCGGTTGAGGAAGGAGTTAGAGTTCTCTGAGAGCTGCAATGGTAGAAAAAGGAGTCAAACACAAATGCAACACAGATATTTTGACAAAAGACTGTTTGTGCTGCGGAGCTGAATTATCCTGAGCTTCCTGGTCAGGCCTGTTGTTTTATAATGGAAACTTTCAAAGGGAAAATCCAACCTTGATGAAGATGGAGACCACAGCAATGCCATGGGGGCTCTTAGCTGCCTCGCTGTAGTTGGCGTACAGATCTTGATTATAATGGATCAGTTGGACCTGAAACACAAACAGAACGAGAGCTAGCAGAACCCATAGGCTTCATGATCCATGTGTTCTGTTCTCCATTATACACAGAAACCAATGTTGCTATCAGGGGTTCAAGAAAAACTGGACTGAGATCATTTTCTTTGGTAATACTGACTGCCAGGCAGGATGCTGCTGTTGGCCTTCATTTGGTCGCTACACTCTTAGAAAATATGGACACTGGATGATGGATGGACAAGGACTCTGTCTTACCTCTCCAGGAAAGCCTTGTCCATTTAGGAGGTGCTCTGAACCAAGAGCATCTTCACTCCCAAAGTGCAGACGGACCTCTTCCAGTCGGTAGCTGTAACTCAGAGGTCCTCCAGAGATGTTAACCAGATGTGTTTTGTCTGGACGCAGTGACACATGCTTCCCTGTGTTGTACATAGTTCCACCCATCTGGAAAAAAGACCAAGAAAACAGAAAGTCAGTAAATCTACTGCTCTATCCAGAAATCAAGGAGGAAACAAAGAGATTAAAAGCAGCCTAGCATTCTAGCCTCTAAGAAATGATAGAAACTAAGGTCTGTTACCTCCATCTTTGATCACAATGATGCTGTCAGTGCCAGAAAATTCCCCAGGGTTCAAATATCTTTGATAAAACTATATAAAACACTTTCTGCCCAGGGGTGATGCTGAGAAACTAGTCCGTGCATTTGTTACTTCAAGGCTGGACTATTGTAATTCTTTACTATCAGGAAGTCCACAAACTGTAGTTAAAAGCCTTCAGCTGATCCAAAATGCTGCAGCCAGAGTTCTGATGAAAATTAAAAAGAGAGATCATATCTCTCCTATCCTGGCTTCTCTTCATTGGCTTCCTGTTAAATCCAGAATAGAATTTAAAATCCTCCTTCTCACATACACTGCCTGGCCAAAAAAAACAAGTCGCCACCTGGATTCAACTAAGCAAATAGGTACGAGCCTCCTGTTGGATAATTACTGCAAGGGCGATTATCTTTCAGCTGGCAACAAGTTATTTAACCCCAACTGGTGCAATGACTTGCTTCTCATTTCCTAAACAACCATGTGGAAAGACACATCCCGTGGTCGTGGAAAAGATGTTAGTCTGTTTGAGAAGGGTCAAATCATTGACCTGCATGAAGCAGAGAAAACATCTAAAGAGATGCAGAAACTACTAGGGAAGGGAAGGGAACTCAAGGGATTGGGACTGAAAAGCTGTGTAGCCGTAAGAAAACCTCTAATCAGTGAGGCTATCTGTAAAAAAAGGCTTCAATTTGCTAGGAAGCATAAAGATTGGACTGTGCAGCAGTGGAAGAAGGTCATGTGGTCTGATGAGTCCAGATTGACCCTGTTACAGAGTGATGGACCAATCAGGGTAAGAAGAGAGGCAGGTGAAGTGATGCCCCCACCATGCCTGGTGCCTACTGTACAAGCCTGTGGGGGGGGGTTATGATCTGGGGTTGCTGCAGTTGCTCAGGTCTAGGTTCACCAACAGTATGTGCTAGAAGAATGAGGTCAACTGACTACCTGAATATCCCGAATGACCAGGTTATTCCATCAATGGACCTTTTCTTCCCTGATGGCACAGGCATATTCCAAGATGACAATGCCAGGATTCATCAGGCTCAGATTGTGAAAGACTGGTTCAGGGAGCATGACTCATCATTTTCACACATGGATTGGCCACCACAGAGTCCAGACCTCAACCCATATGAGAATCTCTGGGATGTGCGCAGCGGTCAGACTCTACCATCATCAATGCAAGATGAAAAATTAATGCAACACTGGATGGAAATAAATCTTTTGACATTGCAGAAGCTTATCGAAACAACGCCACAGCGAATGCGTGCCGTAATCAAAGCTAAAGGCGCTCCAACAAAGTATTAGAGTGGGTGACCTTTATTTTGGTGGCGACTTTTTTTTTGGCCAGGCAGTGTATAAAGCCTTAAATGGCCAAGCTCCATCTGATATCAGAGATCTGATTGTTCCTTATGTTCCTAACAGAGCACTTCGCTCTCAATCTGCAGGTTTACTAGTGGTTCCTAGAATTTCTAAAAGTAGAATGGGAGGCAGATCTTTTAGTTCTCAGGCTCCTCTCCTGTGGAACCAACTACCAGTTTTAGTCCGTGAGGGATGATGGATGGATGGATTAATGGAAGGATGATGGATGGATGGAGGAATGATGGATGGATGGATGAATGGAAGGATGATGGATGGATGGAGGGATGATGGATGGATGGATGGATGGATGGAGGAATGATGGATGGATGGATGGGTGGAGGGATGATGGATGGATGGATGGATGGAGGGATGATGGATGAATGGATGGATGAATGGATGGATGGATGGGTGGATGATGGATGGATGGAGGGATGATAGATGGATGGATGGATGGATGGATGGATGGATGGAAGGATGATGGATGAATGGAGGGATGATAGATGGATGGATGGATGGATGGATGGAGGAATGATGGATGGATGGATGAATGGAAGGATGATGGATGGGTGGAGGGATGATGGATGGATGGATGGATGGATGGAGGGATGATGGATGAATGGATGGATGAATGGATGGATGGAT
>CM060077.1:42060025-42115025 GCA_030533445.1 Cyprinodon diabolis
AGCCACCGGTCCCAGTCCTTACCAGTGTCATCCACAAACTTCTGGAGCATCCTTTTTAATGTTTGATTAAATCTTTCAACAAGACCGTCAGTTTGTGGGTGATATGGTGTAGTTTTTATTGGAGAAATACCAAGCTGTTTGTAAAACAGTTGCATAAGCTTGGAGGTAAAGTTTGTACCTTGGTCGGTTATGATTTCATCTGGGATCCCAACCCTAGAAAACAGCTGCATTAAAGCCCGAAGAACCATGGCAGCAGAGATGGTACGAAGTGGAAAAGCCTCAGGAAACCGCGTAGCATAATCCGACACAACCAAGATGTACTGATGGCCGCTGCTGCTTTTTATTAGTGGGCCCACAATGTCCATGGCAATCCTGCGAAATGGTGTAGAAATGACAGGCAGGGGTTGAAGAAATGCCCTATCAGCTTTGTGGGTGGCACATGTTTTTTGACATACCGGGCAGGTGGCGCAATAAGTCTGAATATCGGTGTACATTGTTGGCCAGTAAAAGCGTGCACCTGCTCGTAGATATGTTTTATGGCGACCCAGATGTCCCGCCCATGGCAATGTGTGTGCCAAATACATAATGAGAGGTCTACATCTAGCGGGGATTACCAAACGTTTGCGCTTATTTTCAATGTTATACAACACATCACGTTCAACAACATACCTTGGTTCAACCGCACAATTTCCATTTTTTTCTTTTTCAGCCTTAAGGAATAGTGGTTTCAAAGTCTCATCCTCTTGTTGTAACAGAGAAATGTTTTCTGGTATGTCCCACAATGCATCTATCTAATCAGGTTCTTTTAACCTTAGCATTTTTTCAAAACGCCGTTGGCTTCAAGTTTTTCTTGGCCCTTTTTTGCCACCCTCACATAAACTACTGTCCAGGTCTGGTAATGGTTGGACACCGGCCTGTACTTGGGCTCTGGTGACCACCGGACAAGAGATATTAACATTTACTTGGGTATTGACCTCCTTATCAAAATCCATCTGATTGGACTGCTTTTCCTTCAACAAGTCAAAAAGCACTGGTAAATCCCGACCGAAAATTACATCTACTGGCAAGTTTTCAGTAACACCAAATGTCAACAGATATGGTTGTTCATCAATAACAACTATTAAGTCTGCTTTTGGGTATGTATGTTTGTCACCATGGACACACAAAATGTCCCCTTTTCTTCCATAATCTGTCTGGCCCACTGGTACCAGACTCTGCTTTATGAGCGAGATGAAACTTCCAGTGTCCAAAAGAGCAGTCACATTTTGTCCATTAACAGTTATTTGTTGATAGTGTCTGCCAATATTTTCCGTCCCAACAATCCCCTCTTCAAGTCGGGGTGGATAACAGGCCCCCGTGACCTTAGCTTTGCGCACTGGACACACAGAAGCTTTGTGGCCCGGTTGTTGGCAATAATAACAAACAAGGTTCTTACCCAGCTGGTGGTGGTCTGGTTCCCTGGAGAAGTTACCTGGAAAGTCCCGGTTGCTTCGTTCTATGGTAGCTTTCAGTTGGACCGGCTGCGCTGTAACCCTGCGGTTCCTGCTGATGAAGTTTGAACCGCCGCCTCCCTTGCGTGCATTCAGGAACTGTGTCGCCAGTTTTGCTGCATGCTGTCCATCTTTCGGCTCGTGTTCCTTCACCCATGTCCTCATCTCAGGCGGTAGAACTCGCAGGAACTGCTCCAGAATGATGGCCTCTCCAATCTGCTCCTTAGTGTGCTGTGTAGGTCGAATCCAGCGTCGGAAAAGCCCCTTCAATCGGGAGTAGGTTTCTGCCGGGCTTTCATCAGGAGGAACCACAGTTGACCGGAACCGCTGCCTGTAGGGCTCTGGAGATATGTCAAATTTTGCCAATAATGCTGTTTTCAGTTCATTATAGCAGTGGGCCCTGTCTTCATCCATTGCTGTGTAGGCTGCTAACGCCTTACCAGAAAGCAATGGAACAAGTCGGCATGCCCATTCTGTCTCTGGCCATTTCCAAGTTTTGGCAATACGCTCAAACCGCATTAAATAGTCCTCTATATCCTCACCAGCTGCATATGGGAGCATCTTTGGATCCGAATGACCCTCCCAAAGAACCCTTTGTCTTGACCGACTATTTCTGGACTCAGTTGGGGTTGAAGAAGAGGAGGAGGATGATGATGAGCTTGAATCAAGCGGTCGACGTGAGGCTGGAGTTGGCAGATGATATCTTGGACTACTTGCTGAGCCAGTACTCGATGGAGGTTTCTGTACTGCTGGCTGAATAGATCTTTTCAGGTCTTGAAGAATGTTTATCAATGAGTCCTCCTTTTTCTGCTGTGCTTCCATGAAGTTTTGCAGCAGAAACACGATTTCCTTCCCTGACTCACCAAATTGAGTCTGTGGCTGCTCCATCTTCTCATCTGCGGATGTAGACTGTTGAGTTTCCCATGCTGTTTCTGTGGAAGCTTCCTCTTGCTGCTGAGAGCGCAGTCCAGTCCTCTGCTTTGGGAGGCGGATGGTTTTCCTTCGACATGCCATCCCACTCCTGACACCATCTGTCGTGGGTTCTTCCTAACAGCCTCTGTGTTAGACCTTGATACGGTCAACTTGACTCCAAAATCATGAGAAAAAAATCATGGAGGGCATGTCGACATCTTCAGTTTATCATATTTATTTCACACCTCCCAAAAATAAGAGCAGAGTAGCAGGGAAAAGTACAAAAAAAATAGTATGGCAACAAATGTAGTATTTACATCATTTCAGACAAAAAAAAAATACCTTTTGTGCTGCACAGCAATGTTACCTTCTCTGTAACCAGGCCAGACTGACTCAGCAATGTCAGCAGCTCTCCTTATAAATCCTAAGCCACGCCCTACAATTAGATCAGCAAATAATTGAGTATTGGTTTTAATAATAATAAGGGGAAAAAAATAATAAAAAAAACATTTATTCCTAGAGAAAAAAAATAATAATTTTCTGTTTCCATTCTGAAGTTACTTTCTAATAAAAAAAAAATACAATTAAATTTGCCAGCGGAAATCACTGACTTCCTTTATGAGGAAAAACAAACAGGAAAGAAAAATCCTGAAAATACCCCGCCCACTTTCTCTCAAACAACGCTCCACGGGTAAGTGCAAACGTTTGTATGTGTTTAAGTGTAAATGTATGAGTTCCGATTAATGAGCATCACCAAGTGTGCACCCTTGGTCGTGCCACATCACACAAGAGGCTAATGTAAGTGAGTAAAGCGATCGATCTGTAACTATCATACACGGGAAGGGACTCGCAGTTGAATGGGTGTGTGCGCACATGCATTTCTCTGTGTATGTATGTGTGTGTGCATGCGTATCAGCGGGAGGGACCGCGCTGCCCCGTCACATTATCTTCCTCCTCCCTGAGGTTGACGATGTGCGGCAACCTGGACAGGTAATCAGCCACTACATTGGTTTTGCCAGATCGATGCTGAACATTAAATCTAAATGGTTGTAGTGAAAGGTACCATCGGGTGAGCCTACTATTATGGTCCTTCATGGAGTTTATCCAGGTTAGGGCTCTGTGGTCAGTTTCCAAGTCAAATTCACGTCCCAACAAATAGTATCTCAAGCTCTCTAGTGCCCACTTGATAGCCAGGCCTTCTTTTTCTACAGTAGAATACCTGGTCTCCCGTGGGTGTAACTTGCGGCTAAGATACAGCAGTGGATGTTCATCTCCTGGGTTTCCTTGGACCAAAACTGCTCCAAAGCCAACTGCAGAGGCATCAACCCGTACTAGGAACCTTTTATCAAAGTCTGGGCTCTTTAACACAGGAAAAGAACAAAGCAGTGTCTTCAGGATGCTGAATGCCTTTTCACATTCATCTGACCAAGTTACAGGGTTCCTTTTGTCCTTTCCTGTCAGTGATGTTAGTGGAGCTGCAATAGTTGCAAAGTGAGGTACAAAACGTCTGTACCAACCAGCCAGCCCCAGAAAGGACCGGACTTCTTTTTTAGTTCGAGGTCTAGGACAGTTCTTGATGGCTTCCACTTTATCCACTTGTGGTCGAATCTCTCCTCCTCCCAGACAATAGCCCAAGTATCGGGCCTCTTTTTGTGCCCACTCGCACTTTGAAGGGTTGAGGGTTAATCCCGCTTCCTGGATCTTTCCCAAGATCAGGGACAAATGTTGGACATGGTTTTCCCACGAATTGCTAAAGATCACCACATCGTCAAGGTAGGCTGCACTGCAATGATCACAGCCCTGAAGAACTTTGTCCATCAGCCTCTGAAAGGTGGCTGGTGCCCCATGTAGCCCAAATGGCATCACAGTAAACTGGAACAACCCAGCTGGCACTCTGAAAGCTGTATAAGGCCTGGAACTCTTCTCAAGAGGAATCTGCCAGTAGCCTTTACATAGGTCAAGCGTGGTGATATATTTGGCAGTACCAATCTTCTCCAGCAATTCATCCACTCGAGGCATTGGATAGGCATCAAACTCGGAAATTGCATTGATTTTTCTGAAGTCGATACATATACGCAGTGACCCATCCTTCTTGAAAGTAATGACAACTGGGCTGCACCATTCTGAATTAGAAGGCTCAATCACTCCAAGTTTTAACATTTCTTTTATTTCAAGTTGCAATTTTCCCATCAGTTGCTGGGGTACCCGGTAAGGGCGCTGGCGCACAGGTGTTTTATCCTTCAGCCGGATGTCATGTTGAGCCAGGGTGGTTTTGCCTGGAATGGGTGAAAAAAGAGAGGAAACTTCTTTAAACACACCTTGGAGCTGTAGGACTTGTTCTGCTTGCAGATGTGCCAATTTAGGAGGAGCAGTTGTCATCAGACCTTCTGGATCAGTGTCCTCATCGTCCTCTAGGTCAACTTTATGGACCATCAGAACCTTCGTACTGTGGTGAAATGGTGACTCTTTCCATTCTTTCAATAAGTTGACATGGTAAGTCTGGTGATTCTTTTTCTTGTCTGGATGGTGTACCTCATAGGTAACAGGGCCCATCTTCCGGCTGATTGTGTATGGTCCCTGCCACCTTGCTAGAAGTTTATTGCTGGAGGTAGGAAGAAGCAACAAAACCTTCTGCCCAGGTTGGAACTCACGATGACGGGCATGCTTGTCATACCAAGCCTTTTGGTTCTTCTGTGCCTCCCGTAAGTTGAGTTCTGCTTCTTCCTGGTACCTGGAAAGTCGTTCCCGCATCTCCAGCACAAACTGGAAAATCCCTTTATTGTCTTCACCTGCAGATGGTGACTCCCAGCCCTTTCGGAGCAAATCCAAAGGCCCCTGGACATCCCAGCCATACAGCAATTCGAAGGGTGAGAAGCCAGTTGATGCCTGGGGAACCTCTCTGTAAGCAAACAGAAGGTAAGGCAGCCACCGGTCCCAGTCCTTACCAGTGTCATCCACAAACTTCTGGAGCATCCTTTTTAATGTTTGATTAAATCTTTCAACAAGACCGTCAGTTTGTGGGTGATATGGTGTAGTTTTTATTGGAGAAATACCAAGCTGTTTGTAAAACAGTTGCATAAGCTTGGAGGTAAAGTTTGTACCTTGGTCGGTTATGATTTCATCTGGGATCCCAACCCTAGAAAACAGCTGCATTAAAGCCCGAAGAACCATGGCAGCAGAGATGGTACGAAGTGGAAAAGCCTCAGGAAACCGCGTAGCATAATCCGACACAACCAAGATGTACTGATGGCCGCTGCTGCTTTTTATTAGTGGGCCCACAATGTCCATGGCAATCCTGCGAAATGGTGTAGAAATGACAGGCAGGGGTTGAAGAAATGCCCTATCAGCTTTGTGGGTGGCACATGTTTTTTGACATACCGGGCAGGTGGCGCAATAAGTCTGAATATCGGTGTACATTGTTGGCCAGTAAAAGCGTGCACCTGCTCGTAGATATGTTTTATGGCGACCCAGATGTCCCGCCCATGGCAATGTGTGTGCCAAATACATAATGAGAGGTCTACATCTAGCGGGGATTACCAAACGTTTGCGCTTATTTTCAGTGTTATACAACACATCACGTTCAACAACATACCTTGGTTCAACCGCACAATTTCCATTTTTTTCTTTTTCAGCCTTAAGGAATAGTGGTTTCAAAGTCTCATCCTCTTGTTGTAACAGAGAAATGTTTTCTGGTATGTCCCACAATGCATCTATCTAATCAGGTTCTTTTAACCTTAGCATTTTTTCAAAACGCCGTTGGCTTCAAGTTTTTCTTGGCCCTTTTTTGCCACCCTCACATAAACTACTGTCCAGGTCTGGTAATGGTTGGACACCGGCCTGTACTTGGGCTCTGGTGACCACCGGACAAGAGATATTAACATTTACTTGGGTATTGACCTCCTTATCAAAATCCATCTGATTGGACTGCTTTTCCTTCAACAAGTCAAAAAGCACTGGTAAATCCCGACCGAAAATTACATCTACTGGCAAGTTTTCAGTAACACCAAATGTCAACAGATATGGTTGTTCATCAATAACAACTATTAAGTCTGCTTTTGGGTATGTATGTTTGTCACCATGGACACACAAAATGTCCCCTTTTCTTCCATAATCTGTCTGGCCCACTGGTACCAGACTCTGCTTTATGAGCGAGATGAAACTTCCAGTGTCCAAAAGAGCAGTCACATTTTGTCCATTAACAGTTATTTGTTGATAGTGTCTGCCAATATTTTCCGTCCCAACAATCCCCTCTTCAAGTCGGGGTGGATAACAGGCCCCCGTGACCTTAGCTTTGCGCACTGGACACACAGAAGCTTTGTGGCCCGGTTGTTGGCAATAATAACAAACAAGGTTCTTACCCAGCTGGTGGTGGTCTGGTTCCCTGGAGAAGTTACCTGGAAAGTCCCGGTTGCTTCGTTCTATGGTAGCTTTCAGTTGGACCGGCTGCGCTGTAACCCTGCGGTTCCTGCTGATGAAGTTTGAACCGCCGCCTCCCTTGCGTGCATTCAGGAACTGTGTCGCCAGTTTTGCTGCATGCTGTCCATCTTTCGGCTCGTGTTCCTTCACCCATGTCCTCATCTCAGGCGGTAGAACTCGCAGGAACTGCTCCAGAATGATGGCCTCTCCAATCTGCTCCTTAGTGTGCTGTGTAGGTCGAATCCAGCGTCGGAAAAGCCCCTTCAATCGGGAGTAGGTTTCTGCCGGGCTTTCATCAGGAGGAACCACAGTTGACCGGAACCGCTGCCTGTAGGGCTCTGGAGATATGTCAAATTTTGCCAATAATGCTGTTTTCAGTTCATTATAGCAGTGGGCCCTGTCTTCATCCATTGCTGTGTAGGCTGCTAACGCCTTACCAGAAAGCAATGGAACAAGTCGGCATGCCCATTCTGTCTCTGGCCATTTCCAAGTTTTGGCAATACGCTCAAACCGCATTAAATAGTCCTCTATATCCTCACCAGCTGCATATGGGAGCATCTTTGGATCCGAATGACCCTCCCAAAGAACCCTTTGTCTTGACCGACTATTTCTGGACTCAGTTGGGGTTGAAGAAGAGGAGGAGGATGATGATGAGCTTGAATCAAGCGGTCGACGTGAGGCTGGAGTTGGCAGATGATATCTTGGACTACTTGCTGAGCCAGTACTCGATGGAGGTTTCTGTACTGCTGGCTGAATAGATCTTTTCAGGTCTTGAAGAATGTTTATCAATGAGTCCTCCTTTTTCTGCTGTGCTTCCATGAAGTTTTGCAGCAGAAACACGATTTCCTTCCCTGACTCACCAAATTGAGTCTGTGGCTGCTCCATCTTCTCATCTGCGGATGTAGACTGTTGAGTTTCCCATGCTGTTTCTGTGGAAGCTTCCTCTTGCTGCTGAGAGCGCAGTCCAGTCCTCTGCTTTGGGAGGCGGATGGTTTTCCTTCGACATGCCATCCCACTCCTGACACCATCTGTCGTGGGTTCTTCCTAACAGCCTCTGTGTTAGACCTTGATACGGTCAACTTGACTCCAAAATCATGAGAAAAAAATCATGGAGGGCATGTCGACATCTTCAGTTTATCATATTTATTTCACACCTCCCAAAAATAAGAGCAGAGTAGCAGGGAAAAGTACAAAAAAAATAGTATGGCAACAAATGTAGTATTTACATCATTTCAGACAAAAAAAAAATACCTTTTGTGCTGCACAGCAATGTTACCTTCTCTGTAACCAGGCCAGACTGACTCAGCAATGTCAGCAGCTCTCCTTATAAATCCTAAGCCACGCCCTACAATTAGATCAGCAAATAATTGAGTATTGGTTTTAATAATAATAAGGGGAAAAAAATAATAAAAAAAAACATTTATTCCTAGAGAAAAAAAATAATAATTTTCTGTTTCCATTCTGAAGTTACTTTCTAATAAAAAAAAAATACAATTAAATTTGCCAGCGGAAATCACTGACTTCCTTTATGAGGAAAAACAAACAGGAAAGAAAAATCCTGAAAATACCCCGCCCACTTTCTCTCAAACAACGCTCCACGGGTAAGTGCAAACGTTTGTATGTGTTTAAGTGTAAATGTATGAGTTCCGATTAATGAGCATCACCAAGTGTGCACCCTTGGTCGTGCCACATCACACAAGAGGCTAATGTAAGTGAGTAAAGCGATCGATCTGTAACTATCATACACGGGAAGGGACTCGCAGTTGAATGGGTGTGTGCGCACATGCATTTCTCTGTGTATGTATGTGTGTGTGCATGCGTATCAGCGGGAGGGACCGCGCTGCCCCGTCACATTATCTTCCTCCTCCCTGAGGTTGACGATGTGCGGCAACCTGGACAGGTAATCAGCCACTACATTGGTTTTGCCAGATCGATGCTGAACATTAAATCTAAATGGTTGTAGTGAAAGGTACCATCGGGTGAGCCTACTATTATGGTCCTTCATGGAGTTTATCCAGGTTAGGGCTCTGTGGTCAGTTTCCAAGTCAAATTCACGTCCCAACAAATAGTATCTCAAGCTCTCTAGTGCCCACTTGATAGCCAGGCCTTCTTTTTCTACAGTAGAATACCTGGTCTCCCGTGGGTGTAACTTGCGGCTAAGATACAGCAGTGGATGTTCATCTCCTGGGTTTCCTTGGACCAAAACTGCTCCAAAGCCAACTGCAGAGGCATCAACCCGTACTAGGAACCTTTTATCAAAGTCTGGGCTCTTTAACACAGGAAAAGAACAAAGCAGTGTCTTCAGGATGCTGAATGCCTTTTCACATTCATCTGACCAAGTTACAGGGTTCCTTTTGTCCTTTCCTGTCAGTGATGTTAGTGGAGCTGCAATAGTTGCAAAGTGAGGTACAAAACGTCTGTACCAACCAGCCAGCCCCAGAAAGGACCGGACTTCTTTTTTAGTTCGAGGTCTAGGACAGTTCTTGATGGCTTCCACTTTATCCACTTGTGGTCGAATCTCTCCTCCTCCCAGACAATAGCCCAAGTATCGGGCCTCTTTTTGTGCCCACTCGCACTTTGAAGGGTTGAGGGTTAATCCCGCTTCCTGGATCTTTCCCAAGATCAGGGACAAATGTTGGACATGGTTTTCCCACGAATTGCTAAAGATCACCACATCGTCAAGGTAGGCTGCACTGCAATGATCACAGCCCTGAAGAACTTTGTCCATCAGCCTCTGAAAGGTGGCTGGTGCCCCATGTAGCCCAAATGGCATCACAGTAAACTGGAACAACCCAGCTGGCACTCTGAAAGCTGTATAAGGCCTGGAACTCTTCTCAAGAGGAATCTGCCAGTAGCCTTTACATAGGTCAAGCGTGGTGATATATTTGGCAGTACCAATCTTCTCCAGCAATTCATCCACTCGAGGCATTGGATAGGCATCAAACTCGGAAATTGCATTGATTTTTCTGAAGTCGATACATATACGCAGTGACCCATCCTTCTTGAAAGTAATGACAACTGGGCTGCACCATTCTGAATTAGAAGGCTCAATCACTCCAAGTTTTAACATTTCTTTTATTTCAAGTTGCAATTTTCCCATCAGTTGCTGGGGTACCCGGTAAGGGCGCTGGCGCACAGGTGTTTTATCCTTCAGCCGGATGTCATGTTGAGCCAGGGTGGTTTTGCCTGGAATGGGTGAAAAAAGAGAGGAAACTTCTTTAAACACACCTTGGAGCTGTAGGACTTGTTCTGCTTGCAGATGTGCCAATTTAGGAGGAGCAGTTGTCATCAGACCTTCTGGATCAGTGTCCTCATCGTCCTCTAGGTCAACTTTATGGACCATCAGAACCTTCGTACTGTGGTGAAATGGTGACTCTTTCCATTCTTTCAATAAGTTGACATGGTAAGTCTGGTGATTCTTTTTCTTGTCTGGATGGTGTACCTCATAGGTAACAGGGCCCATCTTCCGGCTGATTGTGTATGGTCCCTGCCACCTTGCTAGAAGTTTATTGCTGGAGGTAGGAAGAAGCAACAAAACCTTCTGCCCAGGTTGGAACTCACGATGACGGGCATGCTTGTCATACCAAGCCTTTTGGTTCTTCTGTGCCTCCCGTAAGTTGAGTTCTGCTTCTTCCTGGTACCTGGAAAGTCGTTCCCGCATCTCCAGCACAAACTGGAAAATCCCTTTATTGTCTTCACCTGCAGATGGTGACTCCCAGCCCTTTCGGAGCAAATCCAAAGGCCCCTGGACATCCCAGCCATACAGCAATTCGAAGGGTGAGAAGCCAGTTGATGCCTGGGGAACCTCTCTGTAAGCAAACAGAAGGTAAGGCAGCCACCGGTCCCAGTCCTTACCAGTGTCATCCACAAACTTCTGGAGCATCCTTTTTAATGTTTGATTAAATCTTTCAACAAGACCGTCAGTTTGTGGGTGATATGGTGTAGTTTTTATTGGAGAAATACCAAGCTGTTTGTAAAACAGTTGCATAAGCTTGGAGGTAAAGTTTGTACCTTGGTCGGTTATGATTTCATCTGGGATCCCAACCCTAGAAAACAGCTGCATTAAAGCCCGAAGAACCATGGCAGCAGAGATGGTACGAAGTGGAAAAGCCTCAGGAAACCGCGTAGCATAATCCGACACAACCAAGATGTACTGATGGCCGCTGCTGCTTTTTATTAGTGGGCCCACAATGTCCATGGCAATCCTGCGAAATGGTGTAGAAATGACAGGCAGGGGTTGAAGAAATGCCCTATCAGCTTTGTGGGTGGCACATGTTTTTTGACATACCGGGCAGGTGGCGCAATAAGTCTGAATATCGGTGTACATTGTTGGCCAGTAAAAGCGTGCACCTGCTCGTAGATATGTTTTATGGCGACCCAGATGTCCCGCCCATGGCAATGTGTGTGCCAAATACATAATGAGAGGTCTACATCTAGCGGGGATTACCAAACGTTTGCGCTTATTTTCAGTGTTATACAACACATCACGTTCAACAACATACCTTGGTTCAACCGCACAATTTCCATTTTTTTCTTTTTCAGCCTTAAGGAATAGTGGTTTCAAAGTCTCATCCTCTTGTTGTAACAGAGAAATGTTTTCTGGTATGTCCCACAATGCATCTATCTAATCAGGTTCTTTTAACCTTAGCATTTTTTCAAAACGCCGTTGGCTTCAAGTTTTTCTTGGCCCTTTTTTGCCACCCTCACATAAACTACTGTCCAGGTCTGGTAATGGTTGGACACCGGCCTGTACTTGGGCTCTGGTGACCACCGGACAAGAGATATTAACATTTACTTGGGTATTGACCTCCTTATCAAAATCCATCTGATTGGACTGCTTTTCCTTCAACAAGTCAAAAAGCACTG
Organism: Cyprinodon diabolis; assembly: GCA_030533445.1. Classification (NCBI taxonomy): domain Eukaryota; kingdom Metazoa; phylum Chordata; class Actinopteri; order Cyprinodontiformes; family Cyprinodontidae; genus Cyprinodon; species Cyprinodon diabolis. The sequence continues at coordinate 42,071,710 of CM060077.1, forward strand.
GTAAATCCCGACCGAAAATTACATCTACTGGCAAGTTTTCAGTAACACCAAATGTCAACAGATATGGTTGTTCATCAATAACAACTATTAAGTCTGCTTTTGGGTATGTATGTTTGTCACCATGGACACACAAAATGTCCCCTTTTCTTCCATAATCTGTCTGGCCCACTGGTACCAGACTCTGCTTTATGAGCGAGATGAAACTTCCAGTGTCCAAAAGAGCAGTCACATTTTGTCCATTAACAGTTATTTGTTGATAGTGTCTGCCAATATTTTCCGTCCCAACAATCCCCTCTTCAAGTCGGGGTGGATAACAGGCCCCCGTGACCTTAGCTTTGCGCACTGGACACACAGAAGCTTTGTGGCCCGGTTGTTGGCAATAATAACAAACAAGGTTCTTACCCAGCTGGTGGTGGTCTGGTTCCCTGGAGAAGTTACCTGGAAAGTCCCGGTTGCTTCGTTCTATGGTAGCTTTCAGTTGGACCGGCTGCGCTGTAACCCTGCGGTTCCTGCTGATGAAGTTTGAACCGCCGCCTCCCTTGCGTGCATTCAGGAACTGTGTCGCCAGTTTTGCTGCATGCTGTCCATCTTTCGGCTCGTGTTCCTTCACCCATGTCCTCATCTCAGGCGGTAGAACTCGCAGGAACTGCTCCAGAATGATGGCCTCTCCAATCTGCTCCTTAGTGTGCTGTGTAGGTCGAATCCAGCGTCGGAAAAGCCCCTTCAATCGGGAGTAGGTTTCTGCCGGGCTTTCATCAGGAGGAACCACAGTTGACCGGAACCGCTGCCTGTAGGGCTCTGGAGATATGTCAAATTTTGCCAATAATGCTGTTTTCAGTTCATTATAGCAGTGGGCCCTGTCTTCATCCATTGCTGTGTAGGCTGCTAACGCCTTACCAGAAAGCAATGGAACAAGTCGGCATGCCCATTCTGTCTCTGGCCATTTCCAAGTTTTGGCAATACGCTCAAACCGCATTAAATAGTCCTCTATATCCTCACCAGCTGCATATGGGAGCATCTTTGGATCCGAATGACCCTCCCAAAGAACCCTTTGTCTTGACCGACTATTTCTGGACTCAGTTGGGGTTGAAGAAGAGGAGGAGGATGATGATGAGCTTGAATCAAGCGGTCGACGTGAGGCTGGAGTTGGCAGATGATATCTTGGACTACTTGCTGAGCCAGTACTCGATGGAGGTTTCTGTACTGCTGGCTGAATAGATCTTTTCAGGTCTTGAAGAATGTTTATCAATGAGTCCTCCTTTTTCTGCTGTGCTTCCATGAAGTTTTGCAGCAGAAACACGATTTCCTTCCCTGACTCACCAAATTGAGTCTGTGGCTGCTCCATCTTCTCATCTGCGGATGTAGACTGTTGAGTTTCCCATGCTGTTTCTGTGGAAGCTTCCTCTTGCTGCTGAGAGCGCAGTCCAGTCCTCTGCTTTGGGAGGCGGATGGTTTTCCTTCGACATGCCATCCCACTCCTGACACCATCTGTCGTGGGTTCTTCCTAACAGCCTCTGTGTTAGACCTTGATACGGTCAACTTGACTCCAAAATCATGAGAAAAAAATCATGGAGGGCATGTCGACATCTTCAGTTTATCATATTTATTTCACACCTCCCAAAAATAAGAGCAGAGTAGCAGGGAAAAGTACAAAAAAAATAGTATGGCAACAAATGTAGTATTTACATCATTTCAGACAAAAAAAAAATACCTTTTGTGCTGCACAGCAATGTTACCTTCTCTGTAACCAGGCCAGACTGACTCAGCAATGTCAGCAGCTCTCCTTATAAATCCTAAGCCACGCCCTACAATTAGATCAGCAAATAATTGAGTATTGGTTTTAATAATAATAAGGGGAAAAAAATAATAAAAAAAAACATTTATTCCTAGAGAAAAAAAATAATAATTTTCTGTTTCCATTCTGAAGTTACTTTCTAATAAAAAAAAAATACAATTAAATTTGCCAGCGGAAATCACTGACTTCCTTTATGAGGAAAAACAAACAGGAAAGAAAAATCCTGAAAATACCCCGCCCACTTTCTCTCAAACAACGCTCCACGGGTAAGTGCAAACGTTTGTATGTGTTTAAGTGTAAATGTATGAGTTCCGATTAATGAGCATCACCAAGTGTGCACCCTTGGTCGTGCCACATCACACAAGAGGCTAATGTAAGTGAGTAAAGCGATCGATCTGTAACTATCATACACGGGAAGGGACTCGCAGTTGAATGGGTGTGTGCGCACATGCATTTCTCTGTGTATGTATGTGTGTGTGCATGCGTATCAGCGGGAGGGACCGCGCTGCCCCGTCACATTATCTTCCTCCTCCCTGAGGTTGACGATGTGCGGCAACCTGGACAGGTAATCAGCCACTACATTGGTTTTGCCAGATCGATGCTGAACATTAAATCTAAATGGTTGTAGTGAAAGGTACCATCGGGTGAGCCTACTATTATGGTCCTTCATGGAGTTTATCCAGGTTAGGGCTCTGTGGTCAGTTTCCAAGTCAAATTCACGTCCCAACAAATAGTATCTCAAGCTCTCTAGTGCCCACTTGATAGCCAGGCCTTCTTTTTCTACAGTAGAATACCTGGTCTCCCGTGGGTGTAACTTGCGGCTAAGATACAGCAGTGGATGTTCATCTCCTGGGTTTCCTTGGACCAAAACTGCTCCAAAGCCAACTGCAGAGGCATCAACCCGTACTAGGAACCTTTTATCAAAGTCTGGGCTCTTTAACACAGGAAAAGAACAAAGCAGTGTCTTCAGGATGCTGAATGCCTTTTCACATTCATCTGACCAAGTTACAGGGTTCCTTTTGTCCTTTCCTGTCAGTGATGTTAGTGGAGCTGCAATAGTTGCAAAGTGAGGTACAAAACGTCTGTACCAACCAGCCAGCCCCAGAAAGGACCGGACTTCTTTTTTAGTTCGAGGTCTAGGACAGTTCTTGATGGCTTCCACTTTATCCACTTGTGGTCGAATCTCTCCTCCTCCCAGACAATAGCCCAAGTATCGGGCCTCTTTTTGTGCCCACTCGCACTTTGAAGGGTTGAGGGTTAATCCCGCTTCCTGGATCTTTCCCAAGATCAGGGACAAATGTTGGACATGGTTTTCCCACGAATTGCTAAAGATCACCACATCGTCAAGGTAGGCTGCACTGCAATGATCACAGCCCTGAAGAACTTTGTCCATCAGCCTCTGAAAGGTGGCTGGTGCCCCATGTAGCCCAAATGGCATCACAGTAAACTGGAACAACCCAGCTGGCACTCTGAAAGCTGTATAAGGCCTGGAACTCTTCTCAAGAGGAATCTGCCAGTAGCCTTTACATAGGTCAAGCGTGGTGATATATTTGGCAGTACCAATCTTCTCCAGCAATTCATCCACTCGAGGCATTGGATAGGCATCAAACTCGGAAATTGCATTGATTTTTCTGAAGTCGATACATATACGCAGTGACCCATCCTTCTTGAAAGTAATGACAACTGGGCTGCACCATTCTGAATTAGAAGGCTCAATCACTCCAAGTTTTAACATTTCTTTTATTTCAAGTTGCAATTTTCCCATCAGTTGCTGGGGTACCCGGTAAGGGCGCTGGCGCACAGGTGTTTTATCCTTCAGCCGGATGTCATGTTGAGCCAGGGTGGTTTTGCCTGGAATGGGTGAAAAAAGAGAGGAAACTTCTTTAAACACACCTTGGAGCTGTAGGACTTGTTCTGCTTGCAGATGTGCCAATTTAGGAGGAGCAGTTGTCATCAGACCTTCTGGATCAGTGTCCTCATCGTCCTCTAGGTCAACTTTATGGACCATCAGAACCTTCGTACTGTGGTGAAATGGTGACTCTTTCCATTCTTTCAATAAGTTGACATGGTAAGTCTGGTGATTCTTTTTCTTGTCTGGATGGTGTACCTCATAGGTAACAGGGCCCATCTTCCGGCTGATTGTGTATGGTCCCTGCCACCTTGCTAGAAGTTTATTGCTGGAGGTAGGAAGAAGCAACAAAACCTTCTGCCCAGGTTGGAACTCACGATGACGGGCATGCTTGTCATACCAAGCCTTTTGGTTCTTCTGTGCCTCCCGTAAGTTGAGTTCTGCTTCTTCCTGGTACCTGGAAAGTCGTTCCCGCATCTCCAGCACAAACTGGAAAATCCCTTTATTGTCTTCACCTGCAGATGGTGACTCCCAGCCCTTTCGGAGCAAATCCAAAGGCCCCTGGACATCCCAGCCATACAGCAATTCGAAGGGTGAGAAGCCAGTTGATGCCTGGGGAACCTCTCTGTAAGCAAACAGAAGGTAAGGCAGCCACCGGTCCCAGTCCTTACCAGTGTCATCCACAAACTTCTGGAGCATCCTTTTTAATGTTTGATTAAATCTTTCAACAAGACCGTCAGTTTGTGGGTGATATGGTGTAGTTTTTATTGGAGAAATACCAAGCTGTTTGTAAAACAGTTGCATAAGCTTGGAGGTAAAGTTTGTACCTTGGTCGGTTATGATTTCATCTGGGATCCCAACCCTAGAAAACAGCTGCATTAAAGCCCGAAGAACCATGGCAGCAGAGATGGTACGAAGTGGAAAAGCCTCAGGAAACCGCGTAGCATAATCCGACACAACCAAGATGTACTGATGGCCGCTGCTGCTTTTTATTAGTGGGCCCACAATGTCCATGGCAATCCTGCGAAATGGTGTAGAAATGACAGGCAGGGGTTGAAGAAATGCCCTATCAGCTTTGTGGGTGGCACATGTTTTTTGACATACCGGGCAGGTGGCGCAATAAGTCTGAATATCGGTGTACATTGTTGGCCAGTAAAAGCGTGCACCTGCTCGTAGATATGTTTTATGGCGACCCAGATGTCCCGCCCATGGCAATGTGTGTGCCAAATACATAATGAGAGGTCTACATCTAGCGGGGATTACCAAACGTTTGCGCTTATTTTCAATGTTATACAACACATCACGTTCAACAACATACCTTGGTTCAACCGCACAATTTCCATTTTTTTCTTTTTCAGCCTTAAGGAATAGTGGTTTCAAAGTCTCATCCTCTTGTTGTAACAGAGAAATGTTTTCTGGTATGTCCCACAATGCATCTATCTAATCAGGTTCTTTTAACCTTAGCATTTTTTCAAAACGCCGTTGGCTTCAAGTTTTTCTTGGCCCTTTTTTGCCACCCTCACATAAACTACTGTCCAGGTCTGGTAATGGTTGGACACCGGCCTGTACTTGGGCTCTGGTGACCACCGGACAAGAGATATTAACATTTACTTGGGTATTGACCTCCTTATCAAAATCCATCTGATTGGACTGCTTTTCCTTCAACAAGTCAAAAAGCACTGGTAAATCCCGACCGAAAATTACATCTACTGGCAAGTTTTCAGTAACACCAAATGTCAACAGATATGGTTGTTCATCAATAACAACTATTAAGTCTGCTTTTGGGTATGTATGTTTGTCACCATGGACACACAAAATGTCCCCTTTTCTTCCATAATCTGTCTGGCCCACTGGTACCAGACTCTGCTTTATGAGCGAGATGAAACTTCCAGTGTCCAAAAGAGCAGTCACATTTTGTCCATTAACAGTTATTTGTTGATAGTGTCTGCCAATATTTTCCGTCCCAACAATCCCCTCTTCAAGTCGGGGTGGATAACAGGCCCCCGTGACCTTAGCTTTGCGCACTGGACACACAGAAGCTTTGTGGCCCGGTTGTTGGCAATAATAACAAACAAGGTTCTTACCCAGCTGGTGGTGGTCTGGTTCCCTGGAGAAGTTACCTGGAAAGTCCCGGTTGCTTCGTTCTATGGTAGCTTTCAGTTGGACCGGCTGCGCTGTAACCCTGCGGTTCCTGCTGATGAAGTTTGAACCGCCGCCTCCCTTGCGTGCATTCAGGAACTGTGTCGCCAGTTTTGCTGCATGCTGTCCATCTTTCGGCTCGTGTTCCTTCACCCATGTCCTCATCTCAGGCGGTAGAACTCGCAGGAACTGCTCCAGAATGATGGCCTCTCCAATCTGCTCCTTAGTGTGCTGTGTAGGTCGAATCCAGCGTCGGAAAAGCCCCTTCAATCGGGAGTAGGTTTCTGCCGGGCTTTCATCAGGAGGAACCACAGTTGACCGGAACCGCTGCCTGTAGGGCTCTGGAGATATGTCAAATTTTGCCAATAATGCTGTTTTCAGTTCATTATAGCAGTGGGCCCTGTCTTCATCCATTGCTGTGTAGGCTGCTAACGCCTTACCAGAAAGCAATGGAACAAGTCGGCATGCCCATTCTGTCTCTGGCCATTTCCAAGTTTTGGCAATACGCTCAAACCGCATTAAATAGTCCTCTATATCCTCACCAGCTGCATATGGGAGCATCTTTGGATCCGAATGACCCTCCCAAAGAACCCTTTGTCTTGACCGACTATTTCTGGACTCAGTTGGGGTTGAAGAAGAGGAGGAGGATGATGATGAGCTTGAATCAAGCGGTCGACGTGAGGCTGGAGTTGGCAGATGATATCTTGGACTACTTGCTGAGCCAGTACTCGATGGAGGTTTCTGTACTGCTGGCTGAATAGATCTTTTCAGGTCTTGAAGAATGTTTATCAATGAGTCCTCCTTTTTCTGCTGTGCTTCCATGAAGTTTTGCAGCAGAAACACGATTTCCTTCCCTGACTCACCAAATTGAGTCTGTGGCTGCTCCATCTTCTCATCTGCGGATGTAGACTGTTGAGTTTCCCATGCTGTTTCTGTGGAAGCTTCCTCTTGCTGCTGAGAGCGCAGTCCAGTCCTCTGCTTTGGGAGGCGGATGGTTTTCCTTCGACATGCCATCCCACTCCTGACACCATCTGTCGTGGGTTCTTCCTAACAGCCTCTGTGTTAGACCTTGATACGGTCAACTTGACTCCAAAATCATGAGAAAAAAATCATGGAGGGCATGTCGACATCTTCAGTTTATCATATTTATTTCACACCTCCCAAAAATAAGAGCAGAGTAGCAGGGAAAAGTACAAAAAAAAATAGTATGGCAACAAATGTAGTATTTACATCATTTCAGACAAAAAAAAAATACCTTTTGTGCTGCACAGCAATGTTACCTTCTCTGTAACCAGGCCAGACTGACTCAGCAATGTCAGCAGCTCTCCTTATAAATCCTAAGCCACGCCCTACAATTAGATCAGCAAATAATTGAGTATTGGTTTTAATAATAATAAGGGGAAAAAAATAATAAAAAAAACACTTATTCCTAGAGAAAAAAAATAATAATTTTCTGTTTCCATTCTGAAGTTACTTTCTAATAAAAAAAAAAATACAATTAAATTTGCCAGCGGAAATCACTGACTTCCTTTATGAGGAAAAACAAACAGGAAAGAAAAATCCTGAAAATACCCCGCCCACTTTCTCTCAAACAACGCTCCACGGGTAAGTGCAAACGTTTGTATGTGTTTAAGTGTAAATGTATGAGTTCCGATTAATGAGCATCACCAAGTGTGCACCCTTGGTCGTGCCACATCACACAAGAGGCTAATGTAAGTGAGTAAAGCGATCGATCTGTAACTATCATACACGGGAAGGGACTCGCAGTTGAATGGGTGTGTGCGCACATGCATTTCTCTGTGTATGTATGTGTGTGTGCATGCGTATCAGCGGGAGGGACCGCGCTGCCCCGTCACATGGATGATGGATGGATGGATGATGGATGATGGATGGATGGATGATGGAGGGATGATGGATGGATGGAGGGATGATGGATGGATGGATGGATGGATGGATGGATGATGGATGGATGGATGATGGATGATGGATGGATGGATGATGGATGGATGATGGATGGATGGATGATGGATGGATGATGGATGGATGGATGATGGATGGATGGATGATGGATGGATGATGGATGGATGGATGATGGATGGATGATGGATGGATGGATGATGGATGGATGATGGATGGATGGATGTCCGCCCCCCCAGGAAGTCCTCCTGGTTCCTCCACAGTAGAAGAGGTTCAGAGATGGTTTCAGGCCTTTGGAAATCCATCATCCTTTGACTAACGGACCTTTCATGACTTCTGATGGAATCAGAATGATTAATTATTTCTTTATGATAAATGCTACAAATGCTGGACAGACCTTCCAGGCCTCTGAGCTGAACTGTGACAGTTAGAGATGAAAAAACAGGAAGTTACCTGCTGGACTTCAGTCAACGTCTGAAGCAAAGAGGAATGTTTTTAGCAAATCTAAGTCGCTAAGAGACAGAAGGATCTAAATGTAAAATGGGTGACAATGAATGACTCTCATGCAGAGCTACGCCTTGCCAACATTTCAAAGACCATCAGCGTTCTCTGAACGGATTCATCGCACATTTCGACAGCACCGCGTCATCTATTGCTGGAAATAAAGGAGGAGAGGATTAGAACTTCAGCGTGGTTCTCACATGGCACCACTGGGGCATAAGATTAGACGATTACTCAGCAGCCTGGGATCTACGCACAAAAGAAAGCCTGTGGTTGAATGAAAAGAGGCGAGGATTTAGATTGTAAAAATGGGTGCGTGATCATCACACCTATCAAATGAGCCAGCATGCATTTAAAAAAACATTGACTTCATGGTTTACTGAGCCGCGTGGAACGCTCTATAGAGAGACAGAAAATCATCTCTAAAGTAGTTAAATAGTGAACATTTTGACCCCAGTTTAGTCAAATGCACAAAAAAGGAGACTTTTTATATGGAAGAGGATTAGGGCAGAAAAAAGTCAGAAGTTTAAGAGCACCCAGCTATAGCCATGTCTATTTTAGAGACTAGCTCTCTGTCTTTAATCACCTTCTGCTCTTCCATAAATGAAACAGCATCATATATTCCATCATTTTCCACCAATGTCTTACTGGCCCTCCTAAAAAACTCACATCTCTGTCAGTGAAGCTGAGTGACCCCCCATCTCTTCCCAGAGATGGGGGGTCTGGAGTCATCAAGTCATCTCTATGTCATGTATTTGTTCTGACCAGGTGAGTCCAATCTGCACAGGTGGTTCAGTGGCTGGGTAGAACAAATACATCACAAAGAGATGACTTGTTGATTCCAGATCCCCAGCTGCCTCTGAAGAACTGCACAGGGAGAGTATATATGGGAGACAGAAAAAAGACTGGGGTGATCAGCTGATAGGGAGCAGGTGTGGATGGAAGAGACTAGAAGGGAGCTAGAGGAAAGGAGACAGGCACAAGGTAGTGGCGAAAAACAGTGCAATCATCAGTTAGTCATGTCTCTAACTATGCTGCTTGCTGTTTTATATCTTAGGGTCAGGGTTAGGGCTAATTGTAATTTATATTCTATGTTCTTGAATGGTGCGTAAGATGCGCATACGACGAAAAAAACGTCCAAAACGTACGAAATTACGGTGCATAACTTTTGGTACGATTTCATACGAACTCATAATGAGAATAAACTGAAACCGAGCTGCTCTGTCATCCAGCCTCTGCCTCATAGCACAGCACAGAGAATCATTATCAGAACTAAACTGGTTTGTTGCTCTATCAAAGCACCAATTACATCATGATAAATGTTAATAAAGCTCTTTAAAAAGAAACCTTAGATTAATGAGGACGGAGCACTGAGGGGTTTCAAACAGGAGATCATATTCTGTGGTGGCTGGCTTCATGTCTGACTTTAAATATCTAACATTTCATCAACAGTTAACCCTTTATTCCTGTCACAACTTAGAGCCTCCGGCTGCTACGAGACGCGTCCAGAGAGCCTGAATGCAACAGAGCTGATGCCCATCCCACAGAGGCGGAGCTAGTTGGGGGGCCAGGGGTGGCCTGTGTCCACCCCTGTGGCCCCCCCGACCATTGTCTCTCTCTAATACAGAGGGTGGCAGCAGTAATACTCTCAAGAGGAAAATTCAAAACATTTTAATTTTTCATATATTACCAATTACTTGACAACAAAAACTCTGTAGTTAATTATGCTCATCAATATCCTAACATTAAAGATGATAAATACAGAATTAATGCTCTTTTCTGAAGTATATTTTTAGTTATATGTGGTAAAGAGAAAATTATGCGTCTCTTTAAGTCATCTAGGAGTCTTTAGTGAAATCATAGATAAATTAGTATTTTAAGAAAAACGTATTAAAACATCAATTCATGTAGATATTAGTACATTTAAATATCAATGTTATGCCGAAGGATTGTTGATAAAAGTAGGTAAGTAATGAGAATAAATAAGATGTTCGCCCCAGAATTCAAACCTGAAAGAATTTTATCTTTTAATTTAGACACCATGGATGTTTAAATATATGCGTCTATTTGTTAGCAAAGGCTGTAGGAAAGTTAAGTTATTTTGAAAATATGGATGTTTTGCTCGTTAATTTTTCTGTTGGAACAGAGTAGACCCTGAGGTTCTGATGCCGATCCACTTTCGCCCCCCCTCAGTCTACATCTGTTATTGCCTGGCCACCCTTTTAAAAAGATTCTGGCTGCGCCTCTGCTGCACACCAACAGGGGAAATGTGTTTGCCTGCTCCTCGACATTCCGCCTATTAAACATTTCCATCTGATCCTCCGATCCTTCTCACTGGATCTGTGAAAACTGTGAACAGCTTTCTGCTTGCATGGAGCTGCGCTCAGTCAGATGTTCCTTCTTCTGGTGGAGCTGGAACTTTGATGCAAACGTGAAGCAGGGAGATGATATCAGCTCTACAGCGGGGAAAAAAAACGATGCATTTTAATGCTGGTGAAGATTCTCAGCCATCCAGGTCAGAGTCATTCCAAAAAAGTAAAAAAAAAACAATCCACTGGACTTTGTTTCCAAGTTTAAAGACGTTTTGCTTCCCATCCAGGAAAGTTTTGTCTTCCTGGATGGGACGTCTGGGGCTGCACTCGAACATCAGCTTTAATTCAGAACAAACCTGAACTATTTGTTGACCTTTAACCCCTAGAACCCGACGGACGCACCGGTGGGTCCAGCTGCCACGTGACCTCGTAATTTTAACAAACCCCCAGTATTGATGTAAAAAACACATTTGGCACAGTTTGGTGACATTTTTGGATAAATGTGCCAAAATGGCCCCTCCGCCTAAGAAATTTCTCATTAATACCATTCTAAAATAAATATGATTCATCTGATTGAGTCCAAATTTGGTATATTTTTACACAACATTTAGATTTAAAAGTCTGTACTACTTTTTTGTGCTATAAATAATATTTTGGTAGTTTTTGCAATGTTTATTTCAAAGAAAATTTTGGCGAGGTTCAAAAAATGCCAAATATTTTGTATTTTGTCGCTAATATTTCAGGCAGGGTCAAAGGTACAATGGTGCTGACACCAGAAAACCATTCTATGACATCTTACCTTTACAGACGTACCAAAAGTTTCTTCTTAAATCTAATAGCTGTGAGGCTATAAGTGATTTACTTTTGTGTGTTTTTGTCAGGCAGAAATTTATTTATACCCCCTGAGGGTGTAAGAGGTTTAGCAGTGGCGGCTGGCTCCCTAGATGTGGAGGGGAAAAGTTATTAATAATATATATATATATTTTTTTTAAAACATATTATCAATGTCAGTTTAATTAATAGTATGTGGCTTCATGTAATATGAATTATTAAAACAACACTTAATTCAACAGAGCATTTCCACCAACAGAACGCATCATTTCTCTGGGCGCTCATTCAAAGCGCCTCTGAAGGTGCCGTGATCTCGGCGCTAATGGTTGGCTTTGTTCCTTTGCTCCTGCTCACCTGTCTAATTGGTCCAGTGGCTGATTAGCGCCTGTCGTTTCCACCTAGTTCCTCTGCTATCTGGTTTGTTTTCTTTTCTTCCATCAGCGTCAGGTTATTTGAGCAGTTTGGTGACATTAACTGAATCTTGTTCTGTCTTCCTGATTCTGACCTTATTCTGCCCTGTGGATCCCGAGTCCCCCCCCCCCCCCCCCCCCTCCCGCTCTGTTAGTCTCATCTGTTATGGACTAAGTCCTGGATTCTAACGGCTTCTGAACTTGGATCCGTCTTCTGACCCCGGCTTTGGATTTCAAGGACATTGTTGCTGCTCGGTGTCGACTGGGGCCTGCTCTGCTCTCTCTCTGGGGGGGCTGGGGAGCAACCTCCCATTGGGATTCTACTCTTTCCTCTGGGATCGAACTGAACTTTGAATCAGGTCACTGTCTTTGCTCCTAGTCATTATCAGCTCGACCACCCAGTCACTGACCTGTATTTCCTATCCCTGCAGAGATTCGCCCCGCGTTCCTGTTTGTTTAAATAAATGCTTTGAACTTTCCCACTGCTTATCTCACCTTGAATTCTGGGTTCAACATTCTGAGGTTATTACAGAAATGTAGCGAAATAACCAATTATATATATAATGTTGCTAGGGAAAATGAATAAATATTTGGCCAATCAGCATCACCGAAATGAATGGCTTTGAGCCTCCTGGAGTTGCGTCCCCTGCTACAGTGATACAGGTGATGGAGCTAGTGGTCAGTCAGGCAGTGAGGTAGAGGTTATGGCGACGACAGCTGAACTTGAAGAGCAGCTTTCACACAATTCAGTGCGATCTGTACTGAGTTATCCTTTCACTAGAAGGACGATGGAGGAAAACATCCATGTAAAGGAGCCGGGACCCGACAAGACCAAAATAAATTTAACGCTGCCAATAAGGCTAACTGCTACAAGCGGACTTTTACCAGGAGCTGGTTCCAGCGTAAGTCGTGGTTAAAAGCTAAAGCTTTATCCTGCCTCCCTGCCTGCTTCCCAAAGCTCAGGATCTGATCCAGCCTGGATAAAGACAGCCAGGACTGATTTAAAGCACTTTGTAGAAACGGCAAAGAAGAATGAACAATCTGGGATTCACATGGAAAATAATGGAATGTAGTCGACTTTTTCTACATGTTTAACTTGCATAGTTGATCTTAAATAAAGACATTCTCAGAAAATAAATAGTTTTTATATATTAAAGATGTAAAGCTGACTAATAGATTCTCCATTATCAAACTGCTTCAATATTTTATTAGGTTTGTGACTCAATATTGGACCAAAACACAGATTTTTGCAAAACACTTCACAAAGCCTCAAAAGATCAAGATTTAGTGACAAAAAGTAAACCTGGACATGAAATTAAGTTTTTATAAAGTGTTTGTATAATATTTTTTTGTTTTTGGCATTCATATAAATATACTGGTGTGATATCTTAGTACTTTTGATTGTGATTTGTTTTTGGTATATTTTGAATTTATACTTTTTACGTTTTACTGAAATGTGGCTGCAGGATCACATCTCTGACTGCACTGTCTCTCTGCAAGGTTCTCTGACTGTATGAGCAGAGATTTTCCGCCCTGATCAGGGCAGAGATTGTTTCTCTCTTCTAAATAACCCTTTAAAACCTCCTCCTGACTCCCCATTGTTCTCTGCATGTGGGTCCAATCCATACATGGCAGAAACCTCTGGTCAAACTGACCCAGCAGAACAACAAGAACAGCTACCAACTCACGAATCGGCTCTCTGAGCTGTCCTGGAGCAGCAAAGGGAAAAATGGAACATATGGAACAGATCACTTCTAATATGCAGAACTCTCAGATTAACGGTTGTCCTGTCCTCCAGATGGCAGCCTAAGTCCCCTGCTCTCTCAGCGCTTTCCTGTGACATCACTTCCCCAAGCCAGGAAAATTTCTATGGGGAAGAAAATCATGCATCATTTCTTCCTGGAGTGCTTCCTTGTGTTGATGTTAAAATGGCATTATTGTAGGACTCCTCCTTGGTCTTTAAGCAAGGCTGAAGCTCAATTTTCTGATCCCAGGCAGCTTTGATGAATCCATCAAAGAAGTCAAACTTTTCCTCTGCATTGTGTTCACAGCGCTGTGTACTGGGTTGGGGGAATGGGAGGGTTTGTTCTGTTTTCCCACCTTCATTTTCAGGGTGTGTCAGGCAGGTGCAGCTCCCAGCTGGCATCATCAGCTGCAGTCAAGGAAGCAGTATTTATAGGAGGGGAAGGCAGACAAGAGATGGTCACCTAGTACCAGTGGTAACTGGTCTCCTAGTAGAAAACTTCCTGGTCGTAGCTGTCGTGTTTTTCTGATTCGGTGTAGCTCCTGCTGAAGGTTGGTCTTCGGTTACATCTCCATTAGTGTCTGCCTGGTCCTTCACTCAGCGACTCTTTCCACTCCAACCAACAGCTTCTGTAACCCAGGTGTTACTGGGAGTTTGTTTTGTTTTTGTTAAAAAGGAACATTCTGTTAAGACATCAATGGACTTATATAATTCATAACTCCTGCATTTTACAGTTGGTTTATTTTCATGTGCTATGCATTTAAATATTTTGCAGAGATTTACTTTACCTGTTCTTGATTTAAAAGAGCAAGAAACAGAAAAAGGATAAAATGGTTATAAGTGTGCTGTATAGACCCGTGTGAATGAGTTAAAGATGTCATGCATGCCAGAGGGACATTTCATTGGGTGGGAATGCAACGGAGGAACGGGGGAGAAGGGTGGAGAAAAAGAGGCAGGAGATGGAAAGAGAGAGGGGCTCGTTTTGTTTTCCCTGTGGGGGGGCAGTCCGGTTCTTCTCTGGGAGGTAAGAGGAAAAATAAGGTAGAAAGAGAGACAGTTTGCTCGGAGGGAGAAAACTGTGCCGGAGAGCCACTGGAGTTAATACCAAATCGGCGGGGGATGTTGAAGGGACATAGTTGCATTGAGTGTTTTAGTGCATAGTTTACATGTTCGCCGAGTTTATAAGCCTCAACGCAGCTCGAGGGCAGGCTGAGAAAAGTTAGCCCCTGCCAGATGCTAAGTTAGCGCCCTGGTTCCCCAACAGCCAGTGGTTCCACTGAAGTAGCCGGCGTGGGAGCAACGCTGCCCGGATAGCGTCCTGGTGACCAGGATACCCAGAGGTTCCTCTGGTGACGAGGGAGGGACTTCATCAGCCACCCGGAGGACATCTTGTGCGGCTCGCACACAGGTTTTTTTTTTGTTTCGCTGGAAGACTGGGACTACGGTACAGTGAGTAAAGCACATTTGGAAACGGATTATTTCTTCAGTTTACACAGATAACAGGCCTGCAACGGTTTATTTTGGAGGGTATTTCCTTTTATGTTCCGGCTATTTTGTTTAGTACCGGCGCAGGTGTTTCGAAGTTTTTGTTCTAGTGTGGCCACCAGTGGCGGCCGGCCCATAGGGGGCGCTGGGGCACCGCCCTCCCTGATAAGAAGAGAGAAACGTAAAATATATTTTTAGAAATTTACTCATAAATGTCAGTTTGACTCTCTAGAGTGTGTACCTATGAGCAAAACAAATTATATAAACTACATTTCCCTACCTACTGTCATTCATTTGTGGATTTCCACAGACAGACTCCTACCGTCTCTGTCTTGGGGCTGTGATCAGACTGCCCCACATTTGCAGAGAATCTGTCAATCATGTAATATTGCTAGGTGAATTTAATGACCAATCAGCGTCTCAGAACTTTATGGTCTTGGGGCTCTGAAAATACTGCACTTTAACAGGCTTCTGCACCCAATGCGCAGGTGCAGACAAGTAGAGGGACGATGGCGAACGTAACGAGCGAGATGCAGCTTCCACCAAATTCGGTGAGATCCTTATTTATCTACCCGTTTGCCAGAAGAACATCCCTGTTGTAGGGTGGGAAAATTTCATGTCATGGTTATTGTGACGAATCCACCTCGTCGCTTAAAACTGTGCGTGCCACACACACATTCCTGTTATGCTGTGCTTGTGAGGACCAATACACTCGCGCTGAGCCCAGTAGCTCCATTAACTTAAAACACACAAGCTGTTCCTGGTTGCCTGCTGGCGTATTGAGGGTGCACACTTAATATTTCAGTGGGGTTAGCCGTGTGTGTGTATGTGTGTGTGTGTGTGTGTGTGTGTGTGTGTGTGTGTGTGTGTGTGTGTGTGTGTGTGTGTGTGTGTGTGTGTGTGTGTGTGTGTGTGTGTGTGTGTGCTACGGGGACTTGTCATCTTCAGTCTGGCTGCGTCTTTGCTGGGTTCAAACCCAGTTTGATGTAATTGAATAAGTCAATGAATCTGTGTAAAAGAATTAAGTTGTAAAAATTATTTGTTTGTTTTTGTACATCAATTGTTTGTGGAGGTAATATATGGACAAAACTGATTAATGAGAAGAAATAAGAGAGCCTGTAGGGGCTTAAACTATTTAATAAGGGCTGTGGGAAGAAGAGCGGCCATTTCTGTTTTCTGTTTCTTTGTTACATTGCTGGTAACTGGAGGGAGGCTGAGGCCCAGAGGATCTTATATGTTTAGTTTCTTTTGCACCCTGTTTGGAGTTTTTGAGCACAATAAATCACCAACACCGGTAACCGAGCCTGGATTCTTGGAGGCCAAAGAACCCCGTCACAGTGACCCAAATCATCAATGTTACTGTTATTATATAGTAAATTAAATCATTTCTGTTAAATTGTATGTATTGTCCAATTGTTTATTTGAATTCTTATTCCGGATTACTTGGAGACATACACCAGGCTATATCAGCCCCACCAAAAATATTTTTCACCAGCCGCCACTGGTGGCCACATGGGTTTTCTGTCATTTTTAGAGGTTATTTGCCCTTAGCGGCTCAGGAGTACTTTTTTTTTACTGTGGGGGGGGGTTACTGGGGAATTACCGTTTGTGTTGTTCGGTGTGTTTAAAATAAATGCTTCATTTGAAATATATACCTGAGTTTTGACCACTCACTGAATAGTTCCATAGTATAGAGGTATACCTACAGAGAGAACCCCACCACACTTAAGCGATCATAGGACATGATTCGGGTTACACTTCCTTCCTGGATCTTCTACAAACGAACGTACCTGCCTGTCCACCCTCCAAAACTCCTAATAAAACAAAGAAACTAGATCGCTCCATGGATGACTTGTCTCCTCCTCTTGTCTTATTCCATCTCGGTGATACTGCTGCCTCACCCCCTCAGACTGCTTCCAAGCCCAGCGCAGTAAGTCCGCCATCTCTGTTCACCTTATTATCAGTTAGAACTCGTACTCATCATTGGACTCCCTGTTGCTCTCAACTTTCAGCCTGAGCTTGAATAGCAAACTTTTTAAGTAATCTAATTTCTGGTGTCCTAATCCACAATCATGTCACCGATCATAGAGCTCTACTCGCAGCATTGGGCTGGAACCACTTTCCATAGATCAGTATCCTTCTCCTACCTCCATTCTAGATTAATCTGTCCACACCTGCTTCCAATCTGCTGGCCAACCTGGTCTTTGCTCAGTTCCCAATCTATACTCATCCTCTTCAGTTACGGTTTGCTGGTTCCTCGTCATTTCGTGTGTTTTCCCTCTCCTGGTTTTCTGTGTTTTTGTTTCTGTTAACAATAATAATTTAATACTAATAATTAGTGAACTTAATTGATCTCACACTGGAGAAATTCCCTCTCTACATTTACCTCATCCCCTTGGGGAGCAGTGGGCTGCCTTTGTGCGGTGCCAGGGGAGCAGTTTGAGGTTAAGGGTCTTGCTCAGGGACCCAGAGAGGAGGCTGTGGGGATTGAACCGGGTACGGACAACCTTCTCAGAGCACAAGCACTGCTCTAACCACTAGGCCACCGCTCCCCCTTAACACCCCCCGCTGCCACCTTTTGATAAATCTACAAGAAACCAATTCAGGCTCTGTCTCTTAAATCACATCAAATGAACATTTTGCCAAATAAAACAAAAATCTCGCCATCAGAGTCAGCCTGACGGCTGCAGACAGGCTATCGTTAGCCCTGGCTGCGGTTAGCCTCTGAGGTCCGCTGGTTGCATGGCCCTCTGACCTTCCGAAAAATTTTATTTATGCATTAAATCAGTCAATGTTCCATATAGTGAAGCTTAAAGTATAATATTCTCGCCTCAAATGATCTTAAAATGTACTTTTATTGAACAACAGCAACAGAAAAGAGAACTTAATCCTCTGAGCTCTGTGAGCGCTAACCTGGAAGCTGCTGCTGCCGCAGTGCATGCTGGGACACCTGTCAGTCTGGAGATCAGACAAGTCTGCGCTGATGCATTCTGGGTAAAGAGGGAGGGGCCAGAACAACATCCGGGGACTCCTGATCTGCTGTTCTAGTTAATTGGAACAGTGCTAGGGCTGAGGCTGCAGACGTTTCACGAGGACATGAGAACGCACAAGTACACAGATTGAGAAACGGTCTAAGACTTTGAATGAAGTGATGGTTCTGGTTACCAGAATTGCTAATCGGCCTCATAAAAGGAAGAGATCTAGAATAGAGAGAACCGCTATTGGTGCTCCTTGATTAAGCCTTAAGCCAAATACTCCTAAAACGGTCTCTGACCCAGCCTCACGGGAACTCATGCAGATCTGCAGAATACATTCATTCCCTAAAGAATGGCAGCACTGGAAGGATTCTGATTAGCAGCTTTACTGTGAGTCATTTCACTGCCTCCTTCTTGTGTGGTTCAGCCAAAAGAGAAAGTCTGTGAGTCCATCCCAGAGATTTCCCTGGATTCATCCTACCCGCCACTCTCCTGTTAACCAGGAAAGTATCCGTCTATTGACTCTGATAGCTTCTAGATGTTAAAAGGATCTAATCAACAAGAAGATTGTGGATCCTTTCCAGATTCCTACAGAATCATTAACAGCTCCTTTAATGTTCTCAGCTTTGGATGGACAGGCGTTTCCCAATCTATAGGAGCCAATCTACATGTGCTACCTGTTCAGTTCTATAATTTACCCTTTGAGATTTAAAACTGTTACATATGCTGCATTTTTGCAGTAGATTCTTTGACTTCCAGGACCTATTGCAGCCAAAAAGCTGCATTTTAAGCAAAGCTATAACTCAGGACACTTCTTAGTAGATTTTTCCTCACCTGAGTTGGAGATTTTAGCAAAAGCAAATTACTGCTTTTACTAATATATTAAAATTTACATTTATCCTAAAATAAAGTTTCCACTGGAGTAATCATCCATATTTACTAAGCAAGCACTGAATGTGCATGAATGATTGTTCCTGCTTCAGCCCACCTGATGGTTTTTAAATGTCAGTAAATTAAAGTCAATTAAGTTAAAAACTCTCATTTTATTGAGAGGCTCAGAGTAACAGTCTTATTTATCACATTTAGTCACAACAGCTGCTTGTTTAAAGCAGACAAACAATGTTTGTGCAGCAGACTCACACACTCAGAGATTTTGCTCTCTTTGAGTCTCTGACCTAATTGCTTTTTCACAAAAGCTGCCCTTTATGAGCAGCAGGTGAGGCAGAAAAATGCCCTGCATGTTAATCAGTCCATGAGACGAAGACAGGAGGACTGATAAACAAGACAAAGACTGAAACACTGGTTATGCTGCCACTAAACCAAGGCTGTGTTCTGTCAAACCATTCAAACCCAGTCAGACCAGCAGTCAGACCAGCAGTCAGACCAGCATACCCAGTCAGACCAGCAATCAGACCAGCATACCCAGTCAGACCAGCAATCAGACCAGCATACCCAGTCAGACCAGCAGTCAGACCAACATACTGAAAATTCTGTAGAACTGCTTTAAACATTGACAAGCAGCCTCCAGTGTGTACAGGGCTTTTAAAATGTCCATAATTGTAGCAGGAAATGCTGTTTATCTCTTAAACTGGATGAAATACTTTGTAACACTCAAGCATCTGAAAATAGGGGCCTGCATATTGTTGGACCAATGACATGTGGGAGTGGCGGCCTAGTGGTTAGCGCATAGAGCTTGGTTCTAAGTTTGAGCCCCACTCCCACAGATTGCCACTCTGGATCCCTGAGCAAGACCCTTAACCCCACACTGCCTTCTGGGTGCTGCACAATGGCAGCCCACTGCTCCCCAAAGGGATGTTTAAATGCAGAGAGGGAATTTCGTTGCTCTGTACTTGTGACAGTGGAATGACACTTAAAAAAAGCTGGAAGTTGGACACTTTATATTTAAACAAATCCCAAATAAAAATGCTAAATAAAAATACATGGAGAGCATGAGAAATACAAAGTAAAAGAAAAGATAAAATAATCGAAGACAGTAAAAAGAGGGGGAAGAGTTCAATTAAAATCTCTCCTAAAAAGGTGGGTTTTAAATCCAGGTTTAAAAGCATCCACAGTCTTGTCTTTGTGTTGCAAAAGAAGTGAAAGAGTCTTTTAAAAAGCTGGATTGTTTTACAATCGAAAGACCGTGATCAAAATACAACTGCTCTCCAGTTCTTAGCAGGTTCAAAATATAAAAAAATATATATAAAAAAAATGATGGGTTTAGTTTCCCACAAACAACCTATCTTATAAAAGCTAAAATTGAAGTCTGGTTTTTATTTTATAATTGATTATTGTTTGTCTTTTTAGGCAGGGACCTGCCACTTTTTCACCTATCAGACTGTGGTGATGTGGTTTCTATGCATGTATGTTCACACTGGTTGGAAAAGCGGTGCATGGTGTGCGTGGTTATGAATGTGTGTTTTCACAGGTGGGCATGTGCATCACAGAAGGACGTGTAAAGGTGCGCACTCACCTGTCTCACTAAAGTCAGGGACGGGCTGGAGTAATTTAGTTTGATCGTTTCCCTTCATTTCGCTTCCTTTCACTTAGTTTCACGATTAATTCGTTTTCCATTTCTTAATCAACTGAAGCATCTTAAATATGGCATCAAGCGAACACTTGAGCCAGCTCTCAGTGGATAAACATTTCTGGCTGGATGGTTTGCGTATCATGAAGCGTTACATTTGATCTGTTACGGGCCTGAGCATTCCCCTTTAAGGAGGTGGCCTTAGGGGTAACTTGTGACGTGGTCAGCACGTAGACGTACGGGTGTGTGTGTGAATAACGTGACTCGGAGAAGAAGTGTGTGTGCTTCTCGCCGGAAAAAGTCTGTGTGGAATAATCCTGGTTGCAGCTATAAGAAGCAATACAGTTGGTGAGAATAAGCTCCATTTTACAGCCACAGAAGTACTGTTGTCTGCACGAATAAAGCCGGTCCGTGGATTCAGCTACTCCGCCTCTGCTCCTCTGTGCGTGTGTGCAATAAACCGGGACAGCTGGTTACCAGCCTTAACGAGCCAAGCTAAGTTCAGACGGGTCTTAGCTTTATAACCAGCGGTTCCGAACCACGGTTAGGAACTAAGAGCTGGGAAGGTAACACTGGGAGCTCGTCCTGGGATCTATTGTCGCTAAGACAGCCAGAGTTTCCGCGGAGGAAAACTGAGGAAAGCTGGCAGCTAGAGACCAGCTAGCAACATGGCGGCTACTGGAGATGGACATTTTTGGTTGGGAAACACCAAACCCTTCTTGTCAGATATAGTAGAGACTGTACGAGCTGGCCAGGGTGAAATTAACCGGGGAGATGGACAATTTTATGGACAAAACACCAACCCCTTTCTGACTAGCATGGAGCTAACACTAGCCGCAGGGGAGGCAACAGCCTAGGTGCCGACAAGCTGTGGCCCGGCAGCTCAGCCCCCCATCTTCCTGTGCCAACCCCTTCCTAACACAAGAAACAGCAGCCGGTGGAGAGTTTATTTGCCCCTCTCAGTGAAAATGTGACGGTGCTTATTATGCCACATCTACCCCATTTGGTGATGCACTGAATAGTACGGGGAATGGTTATATACATACTGTTAATGCTGCTGGGCCCCAGTTAACCCCTTTCATCCCCATAAACTGTCATTGTTGCACCATAAGCACCCCAGCTGCCCCTGCCTTGCTGCCCTTTCACCAAACTGTCCCATGTTTAACACCATATGAGCCAACGGTGCAGTGGCAGCACAGTGCCATAATCCCATGTCAACACACCACACAGCGCTTCCTAATAGAGATGATATATTGTATATAGCAGGCCTGCCTGGCTTGAGGCAAGCTTTTCCTGCACCACACCACCGTCCCCCACAAAGAGAGATCTACAGTGACTCCGCTGACAGCGGTGATGAGGAACAACAGGATGAAAAGGAAGAAATCCCACACTGGCCAGGTTGATGGATCAGGTTCTTGGAAAGACTTTCTTTACCAGTTTGAAAGCTGTGCTAGAGCTAATCACTGGACTGAGAAGACTATGGCTGTCCAGCTATGGTTCAGCCTGTCCGGCACAGCTGGTGCAGTCATCCACAAAAATCCCAGATCCGCTCGTTGGAGCTACCAGCGCATAGTTGAGGAGATAGACGGCGCCTACGGGCCGTGCTCTGAGCATGCTGCAGCCATAGGCATCGAGCTGAGACAGAGGGTCAGGAAACCAGGTGAGGCTCCAAGATGATATCTATGAGAAAGTCTCCATTGTGTATGCCAACCGGACTGAGTTAGAACAAGACTGCATCAGTGTGGAGATTTTCACCAATGCTTTAGCGGATGCTGAAGTCCAGAAACTCCTGGAGGAGGATCTCCGCACACTGGCACGAGCCTGAGAGATTGCACACAAGTACGAGGCCACAAGGAGAGCTGCCAGGGCCGTAACTCAGCTGATCCGTCCAGGGGGCCGTACCCGAGCAGCCACCTTATATGAACCTGTTTGTCTTCCAGTAAGTGAACAGGCTGAAGTTGAACCCAGAATCCCCAGTCAGCCGCCTCAGCTGCTGGATTCCGGAGCACGGAGGAATGTGTTGACCCTCCAACATTTCAACTCCATCCCTGCAGAATCTAAGCCCCCAATTCAGCCTTCTATTGCACAGGTCCTGCAGGGCATTGGGCCGGACGGCCTGGCTGTCCTTGGAGAAGTCACCCTATCTGTGCACATTGGGAACAGAACCACTCAGGTAAACTTTATCATGGCTGACACAACAGAGAGCACTGAGGTTATTTTGGGACATCCTTTCCTGCAACAGACGCAGGCTTGCCTGGACTATGGGCACCAGGAGATAACCCTTTTCGGTGAGAGGGTTCCCCGCTTCAACCCCAGCCGTCAGGCTGAGGCTAACCTCGTCAGGGTGGCACATACAACCGTGTTGGAGCCGGGGCGCGAGTATGTTGTCCCTGGAGCCTCCCGCCTTCGCCATACTGCTGAGAGAGACATGATGTTAAGCTCCAGCAAAAGTTTTGTTAAAAAGCACCATGTCGTAGTGGCCCGTGTTTTGGTGCAGCCGCAACCACCTGCCAGCATCCATCAGGGTCTTCAACCCTGGTGCCTCACCTGTCACCTTAAAGAGAGGAGCTGTAGCAGGAGTCCCCCAATCTGCCCATATGTTAAAGGACTCGATGTTTGAACCCAGTAACCCCCCCTCTGCCTCTGTACCCCCTCACCTGCAGGCTCTGTACGCTGAGAGCTGCTCTAGTCTGTCACAGGTCCACAGCCATCAGCTGGCTAGCTGCTGCGGTCCTATGGAGACGTGTTCTCTGCCAGCCCCACCGACCTTGGCCGAACCGACATCGTGCAGCACAACATTATGACCACCCCTGGGTCACCTGTAAAGCAGCAACCGCGTGGACTACAGGCCCCTGAACGATCGGACGATCAAAGACGCCTACCCCCCGCCTCGCATACAAGACACCCTGGACACGCTATCCACGGCCAGGTACTTCAGCACCCTGGATCTGACGTTGGGGTAATGGCAGGTGGAGATGACGCCGGAGCCCGCAAAGCCGCTGCATTCTGCACACGAAAGGGCCTTTTCGAGAGGCATCTCCCTTGTTAAAAAAATCTTTAAAATGATCACCTTATTAAATGACCATCCCCCCATACCATCCCCTGGAACATTTTATCACTGAATGTGTAAATATCTATCATTTATTGACAGTAATGGCAATAATATTCAACATTCGGAAGGCTGCGTGCTTACGAGTAGCCTGACGCTTGCACATGCATGGCACACGCCATTCCATTTTCGACCTCAGTGGCGTAGCCAGCGGAGTGACGGTGTTCTGAGCAGCATCACGGCCGAGCGGCAAAGACAACGAGATTTCAGGGACTTTATTTTTAAGAAGGCAAAAACTAACGCTTCAGGTAAGTCCAGAGTCAGACGACATTTCCTTTAATAAGCTCAACATCGTGTCACCAAATACGTAGAAGTCCTAATCTCTGGACGTAGCAATAGCTGCACAACTAGCTAAAACAGTTTGGAGCACAAACATTTTTCTGTTTTTAAAGTTGTCGTGAGACACGAGAATTAGTCTAGAGTTAACAGGCGCTGAACATTCAAAATCTGCATTTTGGTTGTGAATCGAACATTAAATTGATCTGTAGGCGCTGCTGTGTTGCTAGGTGACAGCCAGGATCTAGATGGTGAGACCAGTGGAGCTAACAACCAGACCATGCATATTGCTTTAGCTGAATACCGTTTATTAATTAGGCTATGTATGCTTCCAAAAAACAAAAAAGAAATTCCCCCTTCTTTTATTTTACAACTCAACTGTTGCTCACCACTGTCTTCAGTCTGCGATTATTTCATTTACAGATTTACCACCTACCAGTTTACCTCTTCCTGTCTGATTCAGGATGTTTCCCTCTGAGTTCGTTTTATTAGATCAACCTCAGGTTTGCACTGATCCTTCCAGCTTTCAGCTCCCTGGAATAACTGCAGAAGGATCTGAAGCTGTTGGTCTCTGCTAATACGTTTAATCAATTCTAAACCAGTTTATTAATAAGCTTTCTGTTTTTAACCGTTTAATCTTTAGGTTGTTTTATCTCGCATCTTCATCCTATTTTCATGTGTGGAGCTTTTGTCTGTCTGCTGCTGCCGTTCTTTTCTAAGAGTCTCTTGAAAAAGACGTCAACCTGGATAAATAAAGGGCTGGACACATCCTACCCCCCCCCTACCACACCCTGCCCAAAATAAACAAAAAACAGATGCCATCATTTATTAATGTCTGCTTAAAAAGCAATACAGCTGATTGAGCAAACAGAGACATAACCAGAACAGAACAGAGATAGTGAAAGAAGTCTGCTGAAAGCATCCCACACATCACTTCTAAAAATACAACCTATGCCTGGAAAACAGGATCCAGATCAGCGATTAGATGGGAGACAATCCCACAAAACATTCCCCTGATAGCAGCAGCTCAACAGGAAGGAGGAATTCAAAGCTCTGATAGCGAACAACACAACCTTATTAATGTTAATGCTGACACCATAAAATCACTGTGACACCATGTTGGAAGGTTTGACCATTTATTAGCTAGAAACTGAGAGATTTTACTGAGATGTTCTTTATGATAAGGAAACAGTGTCAGAATGTTCAATAGAAAGACTGAACCAGAGATGATCCTTTAGGACCAGGATGCTGCAGCGACTCCCTCACAGCTATTAGATAACTACTAATTCATTATCAAACTTTATAGCCTTTCTTAATGCAGTATACATTTTATCTCTATTTTTCCACTCTGTAGTATGTGTTAGCTCAATCTCTAAGGTCTCTGTCATGGTTCTGCCCTTCTTGGACTTTTTGGTTCGGTTTAAGTTTTCACTGTTAATTTTCAACAGTGGAGAGGAAAAACTCCCTTTGAACAGGAAGAAACCTCCAGCAGAACCAGGCTCAGTGTGAGCGGCCATCTGCTGAGGCCCACTGGGGTTCAAGGAGACAGAAGCAGACATAGAAAAAGAAGCATAGATACAAAAGGCAACTGTCAACCAGCTCCACAGGCGGCCCCGTCCAGGAAACACACAGCCAGGCAGACAAGCTCCGAGCCAGCTCCCATGTCAGAGGATGAAGAGAGCACATCCAGTTAGTCACAGTCAGAGAAACAGGACTACACTGGAAAACAGGCCAAGCTCCAACATCTAGAAACAAAGGTGTTGATGGCAGCAGCACAGCTGATATTTCTCTCCAGGATGGAGTCACAGCCAAACAGGAACAGACCAGATGAAGCTACTATGAGAAAAAGCAGAGAGAGCAGAACGTTAGAGATTGAACTAACAGATTCTGCAGAGTGGGAGAATAGAGATAGAATGAAGCAGAATGATGAAAAAGGGGTCCCTATGTCCTCCAGCAGTCTAAGCCTACAGCAGCAGAATCCCACAGAGCTGCTCTGCTCAGGCCTTCAGGACTCCATCAGGACCTGCTGACTGATTACCATCCAGGCTCCTCTGTTGCCTCTTTACTGACTTCTAGAGACAGACAGGTGGAAGGTGGAGGGAGCAGCGCCACCTGCTGGTCTGGCTGATAATAGAAGCAGGAGAGTGGATGTCAGAGGAGGGCAGGATGTCCATGTGACTGTGGGCAGGAGAGGAAGATGCTGAACTTGTTCCTGAACTGAACCAGTTGAAGAATGGATTCAGTTCATTGGTTCTGTCCAGACGTCCATCTGTCTGATCGTCCTCCTGGGATCTTCTTCATCTCTGATCTTCAGCTGGAGCTGGTTTTCCAGCCTCTTCCTCTTTGCCTCCTTTCTTCCTCTGATCTTCACCTTAAGCTACCTCTATATACTCCTCAATAATCCCCCGTCTCCCTCAATGATCAGCTGTTCCCACCTGCACTCTGGGCTGAGTTGTCTGTACGTGAGCCACCACCAGGCTGATGACATCACACACAGTGTTGGCAACAGCAAATTGTGGAAAATAAATGGTTGCTAAAAATATGGATGAAAATGTAGTCATGCAACCCTTAGACCCACTGTTAGACCAGCTGCTGGTGCAGTGGGTCCCTTCTTTCTCCTCATGCACTCGTACAGGACTTGGAGGCTGCATTGACTGGCCTCCCTTAAATCACTCTGGAACATCGGGCTTAGATCAATCAGACACAATCAGGATGCAATTCATGTGCTCAGTGATACCCTTCAGGCTGGGCTGCACTGTACGAGTTTTTGTCCTTTTCAGGCCGATTCTTGAGTCGTGCGAGAATTTTTCAATCGGGCTGATTCTCAGCCTGATGGTGCGTGGTGTAGAGACCAGGGGGTAACGAGGGGCGGTCAGCCTCTAACGACCACCCCCCCATCAGGAATCTTAAGGTCGGGAGAAAATCAAACATGTTTGAAATTCAGGTGGTCGTGGGTAAATCGCTCAGTGGGCAACAAGGATTCTTCTTCTTCTTCCTCTCAGATGAAAACCCAGCAGCATGGCGGGGGGGCAATGAGTGAAATGCAGTTCCGTCTGTCAAACTGACAGACCGTAGTAGCCATGTTTGCTCAGCCATGTCTTTGTCCAAACAAGTTGTCTCCTTTTCTTTTTAGGGCTGCGGAGCTGAGTCCCACCTGGTTTTTAGACGTACAGCGTGAGCAGGTAGATCGCATCAGAGCGTCGGGTCACAGAGTGGGAGAACAAACATGGTGATCTGGGAACTTTTAAACCCTGTGGTTTGGTCGTACAGTCTGAGCTGTAGCTGTATGCAACGATTGAAAAAAATCGCGCAGTGTACGCCCGGCTTTAGGGATGCATGCCAGCCTGGGAGAGCGGCTGCATCAGTGGATTTATCTGCAGAAACAGCCTTTGAGTTTTCATCCTGCTTGACTTCAGATGAAGTCCTTAATGCAGGGGTGTCCAACTGGTTCCAGAAAGGGTCGTGTGGCTGCAGGTTTTCTTTCCAACCAAGCTTCAGGACACCAGACTCTAGTCATCTCACCAAGTGAGTCCAGTCTTAACATGATGATCTGATGAGATAAGTGGAGTCTGGTGCTACTGCCTGGTTGGAAAGAAAACCTGGAGCCACACGGCCCTTTCTGGAACCAGTTGGACACCCCTGCCTTAATGGGTTTCTGTTTTTTGTGGAATGTTCTGTTATAAACAGATAATCTTTTCATGTCAGGAAGAAGCTGCTGTTTGCTGCTTTACTGCTCAGATCTGTTGGGTTTTCAGTGTTCCTTTCATTTTGTTTGCAGTTTTTGTGTATTTCTTTATTTTTAATCATGGCTTTAATCATTCTATCGACATTTTATACCAAAAGTATTTTCAGATGTATTAGTGACTAGTGTTTATGATGAAATATGCATTATGTGGCAAATTAACATTATTTTCTGTTTAAAGAACTAAAGACGAACCAGAATTACTGTATTTCTGTTATAAATTAGAGAACAATGCCTCAGATTTGCATAAAACTCCATCTAAAAGTGTTTGAAATGAGTTTGTCTGTGTCTCAGATATTTCATTAGCCCAGCTGACCTACATTCCCTGCTGCTTTGGATTAAAGAGGCTTAAGCTTCAGTTGTCACTCATGTGATCTCATAATATCTTATGTGAACAAGTGCAGCCATGATTAGAGGCTGACTCTGCTCTCTGGGAAAATAATGTGCTCTGATGCTTCATGACCCTCATCAGAGGGAAAGCCTGGTTTACGGCGTAAACGGCAACACGCTACTATGGACACAAAGGCTGTCCTAATGCCAGATCCATGAACCTTTGGCAAAACAAGGAGATTTATTAGCGTTATTATTTTACTCATTACTAGAGATGAAACATCAGATAAAGATGGTTGATTTTGTTTTTTTCCAATATGGTCAGCAGTATGCGAACAATGCTTTTCATTTTCAAAACATTTTTTTTTTATTATCCTGCAAAATAACAACATGTAAAGAATAGAACTGACTGTAGATCTGGTTGGACTTTCTTGGCTGAGTGAAGCAGCAGGTAAAGCCAACGCCTCTGTGGATAAATGATTCCATTTTTACCTAAAAACATTCAATGTTGATGTTTAGAAACTTGAAGAAAACTCTGAGCTACGAGTGGAGAATTAAATATGTTTAAATCACTTTGGAGTTCTTTTGATATACAGTATAGAAACTATGGTGTTCAAACTGCTATTCTATCCAGTTTATTTCTATAGCTCCAATTCACATCATGTCATCTCAGGTCACTTTATAGAGACAAATCAACCAGTCAGATTGGCTCAAAGTTTAAAGGTAGTAATTTAACTTTAATAATCTTACAGTGGAGAAATTCCCTCTCTGCCTCTAACCCCTCCCCTCGGGGAGCAGTGGGCTGCCATTGTGCGGCGCCTGGGGAGCAGTGTGGGGTTAAGGGTCTTGCTCAGGGACCCAGAGTTGCAGTCTGTGGGAGTGGGGCTCAAACTCAGAACCTCAGGATTCCAAGCTCTATGCGCTAACCACTAGACTGCCCCTCCCCTTTTCCTCAACTGTAAACTGTGGATCTAGTTGATTCTCTGCGTCTTTTTCTATGTCTGCTTCCGTCTCCTTGAACCCCAGTGGGCCTCAGCAGATGGCCGCTCACACTGAGCCTGGTTCTGCTGGAGGTTTCTTCCTGTTCAAAGGGAGTTTTTCCTCTCCACTGTCGCTACCAGCATGCTTAGTGTGAGGGATTGCTGAAGAGTCAATGAGTCGATGCAATCAGCTGGTTTTCCTTAGATAGAAAACTTTGAATCAATCTGACTGGATGATCTGGTTGAACTGTTTCTATAAACCTGAGATGACATGATGTGAATTGGAGCTATAGAAATAAACTGAATAGAATTCATCAAAAGAGAGAAACCAGCACTAGATACAGGTTCAGGCCTCCGGTGGCCCAGCATTGTGTGAGTGTCACACACTTCTGCAGGAAGCCCAGATTTCTTCAAATATCTAGAATGGCTGATCTTTGCCCGGCTAAAGCCAGCCCATCCCCCAACTAATACTGAGGACGACCTTTAGAGAAAATGTCTTGATAAAGCTCCTGTCACACCTTGATGATTTAGACCAGCATATCCCTGAAAACGCTGGCATACGTTGGATAAGTTATGGGTACGTTTGGTATAAGTTATGAATACGCTGAAGTACGATGCACACGTCCACATACGGCGAGAATTTTTGAGCATGCTCCAAATTTCCCTCCGTATGCCAGCGTCTGCCATCCGTGGTCATTTATAAGCAGGATTTACCCCAGTTCTCCCATTTGTTTCTGTGAGGAGTTCTAGTGAACGAGTGAACGTCTTCCTGCCTAATAGCTGTCTGATCATTGCTTTGCATTGGTTGGACAATCCTCCCAATACTCACATACAGACCTAAGAGCAGAAGCTCTGTGATGGCTGAGCTGCTGTTTGGGTTGAAAATGGTAAAACATTGATTGGTTCATCCAAGAAAGAGCCTTTACCTTCCGCCCTCCTGTATTCAGCCTCAGAGGGGTCAGCTGGGGGTCAAAGATCATGTGGCTCGTTTCAATGTCGATGGGGGACTGCCTCTTCCCGATGGCACACAGGTTCCAGGCCGAGTGGACCAGACCCCAGAAAGATGGGACTAGTGGAGAAGAAGGAGACAGAGACAGCGCTTTATTCTACAGGAGGCTATTACATAATAATTAAATAGATTCAGTTCAATTCTGTTTGAATTCAGAACAACTATTATTAAATGTCTTTAACAAACAGTAGGAAACGATTTCTCTTGTATTTCCCCTCATCTACAGTGATGGTTCACAGATTCAGCTTTTCACATTCACTCCTTTGTTCCCAAATTTTTCTCAGTGAGGTAATATTTTTATAATAATAAATTATTGCAATAACTTAATAATAATGAACAGAAACCATTAATATCCAAGTGATCGGACCTGTCCTGGTGCTGGTTCCAGGTTCTAGAACCTGGATCAGTTTGAAATGAGATCAGCTGCACAGCGAGCTGAAAGTTTGCTTTATTATAGAAGCTGCTGAGTGGGAGTAGCAACCGTTTTTACACCTAATGTGTGAAACGGCAACCGAACAGAAAAAAAAACATTTGTTTAATGAGGCAGCAGAAGAAATGTGAAGAGAATCAGAGACAAAGACATCTCTGGTCAGATTAGGAAGGAAAACAGGTTTCTAGCATCTGGAAAAATGGGTCATTAAATCCTGACTGCAGGGAGCAGTGATGATCCTGTATCTGTGAGTCCATTCTATGAAAACTAGTCTAGATTAGCACCTTTCCATTTGTGTATTTAGCTATGAGAGAACCTCACAGTGTAGGTTTATTTCAGGCAGAGCTTTATTTCTAGCTGCTTCCAGGTTGTTACTTTGCTGCAGGGGGGAGATCTAGTCGCTTCTATTCTATTCTGTTCTTTTCTACTCTAATCTATATTAAAGGACCTGACAGGTCAGTGGTCATAATGTTTTGCCTTTCTGCTGTTGAACCTTAAAGCCTCAGCATTGTTTCCCATTGAAGGTTTTGGACTCTTCCTGCTGCGGCCAGCAGAGGTCACTGTTCAGCTGCTCCAGTTTGCTAACACTGATGTAACTCAACTGTAAGCAGGTGAGCAGCTTCTGCATGCTGCTGCTCTATCATCTCTGAGGATCAGTCTTCAACACACATGCAGAATGTCTCTAAAACTCCAACATGTCTGCTCAGTCAGGCTTTCTGTCACTATGCATTAATAGGTCTGTTTTTTCCTGATGGTAGATACAGCAGTCAGGTCTGCAGCCGTCTGTTCTGATTTCCATTATTTCTACCTTTGTTTATTATTATTATTATTATTACCTCTGTGTAGATCCAGATAAACCAGATCATCCAGTCAGATTGATTCAAAGTTTTCTATCTAAGGAAAACCAGCTGATTGCATCGACTCATTGACTCTTCAGCAATTCCTCACACTAAGCATGCTTGTAGCGACAGTGGAGAGGAAAAACTCCCTTTGAACAGGAAGAAACCTCCAGCAGAACCAGGCTCAGTGTGAGCGGCCATCTGCTGAGGCCCACTGGGGTTCAAGGAGACAGAAGAAGACGTAGAAAAAGACGCAGAGAATCAACTAGATCTGTGCATTGATGACTGAAAGACATCTTCTGCCTCCATTTATCTGTTTACTACAGTCTGTTGAATTCATGTTAATGTGGGTTTAAAGAAATTTCAATTAATGGAAAACATTACAGGTGGGATATAAAATCAACCGAAACTTTTGCAACGCCATGCAGTACCTCTGTGGACCCCCTAGGGGTCGCGGACCCCCTGCTGAAGACCTCTGCTCTTTCTCTTCAGGAGAAATATGGTCTGGAACATTAAATACTTTCCACGGGTTTCCATCAAGGAGAACAATAAACTTTTATTGTTTGATGAGAAAAGTCCTTTAAATTCCTGATTTGGAGAAAAAACTATTTTCATGTCCCGTTTATCCAGCATAGCTCTGATGTCCCAGAGCTAGATGATGCCGACAGAACAGACAGCTTGACTGATGCCAAGCTGTCTGTTTAGAAAACATGCAAATAGAAACGGATGAACGGGTCCCCCCTTTGGAATGGGGGTCGTTTGGCTTCTTTGTTAGCCTGCAATGCCCCATACCTGTCTAAACTAAAACCAGGCTTTGTTGGGCTGCTGGATAAAACCTGGAACTAAACGCTATTTCTGAGGGCAGAGGGTTGGTTCTTTTTTTATTTACTGCTTATTATTCTTTGTTTTGGTTTTATTCTGTTAAATCCAGAATAGAATTTAAAATCCTCCTTCTCACATATAAAGCCTTAAATGGCCAAGCTCCATCTGATATCAGAGATCTGATTGTTCCTTATGTTCCTAACAGAGCACTTCGCTCTCAATCTGCAGGTTTACTAGTGGTTCCTAGAATTTCTAAAAGTAGAATGGGAGGCAGATCTTTTAGTTCTCAGGCTCCTCTCCTGTGGAACCAACTACCAGTTTTAGTCCGTGAGGCAGACACCCTGTCTACTTTTAAGGCTAGGCTTAAAACTTTCCTTTTTGATAAAGCTTCTAGTTAGAGTGGCTCAGGTTATCCTGATCTATCTCTATAGTTCTGCTGCTATAGGCTTAGACTGCTGGAGGACATAGGGACCCCTTTTTCATCATTCTGCTTCATTCTATCTCTATTCTCCCACTCTGCAGAATCTGTTAGTTCAATCTCTAACGTTCTGCTCTCTCTGCTTTTTCTCATAGTAGCTTCATCTGGTCTGTTCCTGTTTGGCTGTGACTCCATCCTGGAGAGAAATATCAGCTGTGCTGCTGCCATCAACAGCTTTGTTTCTAGATGTTGGAGCTTGGCCAGTTTTCCAGTGTAGTCCTGTTTCTCTGACTGTGACTAACTGGATGTGCTCTCTTCATCCTCTGACATGGGAGCTGGCTCGGAGCTCGTCTGCCTGGCTGTGTGTTTCCTGGACGGGGCCGCCTGTGGAGCTGGTTGACAGTTGCCTTTTGTATCTATGCTTCTTTTTCTATGTCTGCTTCTGTCTCCTTGAACCCCAGTGGGCCTCGGCAGATGGCCGCTCACACTGAGCCTGGTTCTACTGGAGGTTTCTTCCTGTTCAAAGGGAGTTTTTCCTCTCCACTGTCGCTATAAGCATGCTTAGTGTGAGGGATTGCTGAAGAGTCAATGAGTCGATGCAATCAGCTGGTTTTCCTTAGATAGAAAACTTTGAATCAATCTGAATGGATGATCTGGTGAACTGGAAAGTGACCTGAGATGACATGATGTGAGTTGGAGCTATAGAAATAAACTGAATAGAATTGAGGAACAGGAGGAGCAGAAGGAGGCTGGGGGCGGAGCTTCAGCCTTCTCAGCCCACAGACGAAGCTTTCAGAACCAAAACCCAACCACAGGCACTGGTCTCAGCAAAACCTGATGATGGTTCTGTCACATGAATGAATGAGTTAATGAATGAAAGTCCTTCCAGGATCCAAGGCCTTGATGGTTCAGACCTTTCTACCCAGCCATTTGGACCCCCATGCCTGATGGCGGTATCGTTAGGAAGTGAACCACCATGAGCGGCTCATTGGGGTCTGTTCCATCAGTCTGCTTCAGCCCCAGCAAATACCAGCCGCCTCCCATTCACTCCAGAAGCGGCTCCAATGTCATTTCTCTGCTAAGTAACGGAAAAGTCTGAGCAGGCAGCCTTAAGGCGTGCTGAAGAAGCTCAGAGAGATGATTAAGTATCATAACTTTGCCCCCCCACCCCCCTCGTTTATTCGTCTCTTCTCTTCCTTCGGCTTTATTACTCTTCTGTCCTTTATTATCATCTAAAATCACTCATATCTCCTCTGCTGTGTGGGAGAAATGCAGTTTCCTCCTCTCTTCTCCTTCCCTCTCCTGTCTTATGGCCGTGCAGCGTGTGCAGCAGAGAAGGAGAGCATTTAAACCACGGCGGTTAATGGAGACAGAAAGAAGAGGAAGGTAGGGACGGGGAAACCATGTGGGAGAGGCTGGAGGATGGAGTGAGGCAGAGGCCATTCCGATCACTAACTTGGTGTCCTACTTCCAGTTGACTCTGAGCTGTGATCTGATGACATCACCAGAGCAGCAAGAAAAACCCTTCATAGAGAAACACAGCAGAAGCTCCTCCTTCTTTAACTCTGCTGGGATTAAGGAAAGCCGTGCTGGGAAGACAGGAGATAATATCACACCACCATCAGGATGAAGTTCCTTCTTTTGGTTTTTAATGATGCTTAATTTCCTGCTGAAACATTAAAGAATTTTAAAACCAAGACTGTATCTCTGCCACATGTCCTGTGCTGGGATCAGCTAGCTAGACCCCAAACACTGGTTAGACTCAGGAAGCACCCCTGATGGTGGATCAGTTTTCCTCTGCAGTATGTTAGATTAGAGCAAATTCGCTGCAATGATATTTTTTTCTAGAATTTAAAATCCTCCTTCTCACATATAAAACCTAGCTTCATCTGGTTTGTTCCTGTTTGGCTGTGACTCCATCCTGGAGAGAAATATCAGCTGTGCTGCTGCCATCAACACCTTTGTTTCTAGATGTTGGAGCTTGGCCTGTTTTCCAGTGTAGTCCTGTTTCTCTGACTGTGACTAACTGGCTCAGAGCAAATAGCTTTTAGTGGCAGTGTGAACAGCTTACTGACGTGTTTCTATCTGGTTCAAGCGAATCGGCAAGCGACCTGTGTTAAAATTCCGTATGCCGTAGAAAATCCAGTTTATGCCGTAGAAAATCTTGTTTATGCCAAAGAAAATCCAGTTTATGCCAAAGAAAATCCAGTTTATCCCAAAGAAAATCCAGTTTATGCCAAAGAAAATCCAGTTTATGCCGTAGAAAATCCAGTTTATGCCGTAGAAAATCTTGTTTATGCCATAGAAAATCCAGTTTATGCCGTAGAAAATCTTGTTTATGCCGTAGAAAATCCAGTTTATCCCAAAGAAAATCCAGTTTATGCCAAAGAAAATCCAGTTTATGCCAAAGAAAATCCAGTTTATGCCGTAGAAAATCCAGTTTATGCCGTAGAAAATCTTGTTTATGCCGTAGAAAATCCAGTTTATCCCAAAGAAAATCCAGTTTATCCCAAAGAAAATCCAGTTTATGCCAAAGAAAATCCAGTTTATGCCAAAGAAAATCCAGTTTATCCCAAAGAAAATCCAGTTTATGCCAAAGAAAATCCAGTTTATGCCAAAGAAAATCCAGTTTATGCCAAAGAAAATCCAGTTTATCCCAAAGAAAATCCAGTTTATCCCAAAGAAAATCCAGTTTATGCCAAAGAAAATCCAGTTTATGCCAAAGAAAATCCAGTTTATGTCGTAGAAAATCTTGTTTATGCCGTAGAAAATCCAGTTTATCCCAAAGAAAATCCAGTTTATCCCAAAGAAAATCCAGTTTATGCCAAAGAAAATCCAGTTTATGCCAAAGAAAATCCAGTTTATCCCAAAGAAAATCCAGTTTATGCCAAAGAAAATCCAGTTTATGCCAAAGAAAATCCAGTTTATGCCATAGAAAATCTTGTTTATGCCATAGAAAATCCAGTTTATGCCGTAGAAAATCCAGTTTATGCCGTAGAAAATCCAGTTTATGCCAAAGAAAATCCAGTTTATGCGGTAGAAAATCTTGTTTATGCCATAGAAAATCCAGTTTATGCCGCAGAAAATCCAGTTTATGCCGTAGAAAATCCAGTTTATGCCGTAGAAATCCAGTTTATGCCATAGAAAATCCAGTTTATGCCGTAGAAAATCCAGTTTATCCATAGAAAATCTTGTTTATGCCGTAGAAAATCCAGTTTATGCCGTAGAAAATCCAGTTTATGCCGTAGAAATCCAGTTTATGCCATAGAAAATCCAGTTTATGCCGTAGAAAATCCAGTTTATGCCGTAGAAAATCCAGTTTATGCCAAAGAAAATCCAGTTTATGCCGTAGAAAATCCAGTTTATGCCAAAGAAAATCCAGTTTATGCCAAAGAAAATCCAGTTTATGCCGTAGAAAATCTTGTTTATGCCGTACAAAATCTTGTTTATGCCATAGAAAATCCAGTTTATGCCGTAGAAAATCCAGTTTATGCCGTAGAAAATCTTGTTTATGCCATAGAAAATCCAGTTTATGCCGTAGAAAATCTTGTTTATGCCGTAGAAAATCCAGTTTATCCCAAAGAAAATCCAGTTTATGCCGTAGAAAATCCAGTTTATGCCGTAGAAAATCCAGTTTATGCCATAGAAAATCCAGTTTATGCCAAAGAAAATCTTGTTTATGCCATAGAAAATCCAGTTTATGCCGTAGAAAATCCAGTTTATGCCAAAGAAAATCCAGTTATGCCGTAGAAAATCCAGTTTATGCCAAAGAAAATCCAGTTTATGCCATAGAAAATCTTGTTTATGCCATAGAAAATCCAGTTTATGCCATAGAAAATCTTGTTTATGCCTAAGAAAATCCAGTTTATGCCAAAGAAAATCTTGTTTATGCCATAGAAAATCCAGTTTATGCCGTAGAAAATCTTGTTTATGCCGTACAAAATCTTGTTTATGCCATAGAAAATCCAGTTTATGCCGTAGAAAATCCAGTTTATGCCGTAGAAAATCTTGTTTATGCCATAGAAAATCCAGTTTATGCCGTAGAAAATCTTGTTTATGCCGTAGAAAATCCAGTTTATCCCAAAGAAAATCCAGTTTATGCCGTAGAAAATCCAGTTTATGCCGTAGAAAATCCAGTTTATGCCATAGAAAATCCAGTTTATGCCAAAGAAAATCTTGTTTATGCCATAGAAAATCCAGTTTATGCCGTAGAAAATCCAGTTTATGCCAAAGAAAATCCAGTTATGCCGTAGAAAATCCAGTTTATGCCAAAGAAAATCCAGTTTATGCCATAGAAAATCTTGTTTATGCCATAGAAAATCCAGTTTATGCCATAGAAAATCTTGTTTATGCCATAGAAAATCCAGTTTATGCCATAGAAATATAATTTATGTTATAGAAAATTCAGACATTTAAACACATTTTGGGGTCCATTTCAGACACTGAAGCAAAAATCAGAAACTGACTCTAAAAAGCAAAGCAGCTTAGAGATATGACTGACAGATAAGACTAACAACAGATCAACTCAACATGGAGACAGATGCTGAGCTCTGATCACAGTTTCTACTCAATGGATCAATAATGTGAGAATTTGAGTCATTTCTCAACCTGGACATCAGAAAACAGATCTGATCTTTCACGTTTAGTTAAAGGTCCAACATCAGGTGAACTAAGGCAGACATGTCCGAGTGCAGAACTCAGACTTCAGCTTCTCCTCAGGGGAAAATGATGTCAGCCGACTGACAGACATCCGGAGCAAAGCGGAGAAAGGAGACTGGAAGAAAAGAAGGCTAGAAAACAATAAAGGCTAATAGATGCAGAGTCCATAAAAACTAAACAAACACAAATATTATAGAAAAGGAAAAGAAAGAGGAGCTGAAAATGCAGATGAGGTGAAAGAGAATAAAGACAGAAAGGAAGGAGATGAAAGGAGGCGACCTTGATAAAAAAATACATCAGAGAACCTGGAGCTGCTTCAGCTCTGAAGGGTGGAGGCAGGATGGCAAAGGAGAGGACTGCTGACATCAACATGGCCGCCATGGAGTCCAGAAACGCTGCTCTGAAGTTACTGGTTACTCTAATCATCAACATCTCCCAGAACTCCCAGTCCTACTTTCTCTGATGCGCCTCTCAGGAGAGAAACAGCGTGAAGACGCTGCTGGTTCCAGTTCCAGTCTGGTTATAAGGAACTAACCTGCAATGACTGGGTCACATACTGGTTTTATTCTAAAGAGATGGTTCTGGGATCAGGTTGTCCGGATCCCAAAGGAACCAAAGGAACATCCAACACAGAACCAGAGCAGGTTTAAGTTTAGGTTTAGGTTTGATCAGGTCCGTCCTTTGATCCGATGCGTTCTGAATCCTTTGACCTGTGATGTGCTGCAGCTAGAGGCTCCATCTGATCCCAACAGCAGCAAACCCTCACTAATCACCGCAGGCAGAATCTCTAGCCAACCGTAGATCTACGAGATTAGACACGCACAAAGAGGGGATCTAAGAGACGTCCAGTAAGAGGAAACAGATTTGAGCTCTGATGGATCGTTGACCATCCATCTGCTGACATCCCAGACGTCTCTGCTTCACTCATGGCGATCCTCTGGCCTTCCTGAAGCTCCTGTTTCTCCTTGACAATTTAGACCAGCGTTTGCCTGATGAGTGGAAATTCTGGCTAAAACGCTGGCATACGTTGGATAAGTTATGGGTATGTTTTATATAAGTTATGAGCACGCTGAAGGACGCTGGAACACGTCCACATACGGCGAGTACGTCGAGAATTTTTGAACATGCTCCAAATTTCCCGCCGTATGCCAGCGTCTGCTCATACGTGGGTCATTAGTTCCAGCTCAGTTATCTGATGGTTGACAGACGTTCAGTGTACAAAAAATTGTATATCCACATAAGTCATTTTTTCTTAAACTCTTAACATCCACCTCATTTTGAGTAATCCTTGTCTATTTTGCATACCCAAATGGAAAAGCAAATTACTTATGAACTTTAAGCACAAACTACATGTGCAATACATTATTTGAAAGCTAAGACCCTTTAGTTTCCTAATATATAAAATTGGGTGACTAGAACACAGACCAACCTACATCAGTTCAATCATGACTCAAAGTGGTTGTTTTTTTATTCTCAGAAATTAAAGATCTTATTTGAACAGCAGTTATAAAGACATTCTTAAGAAAAAGCAGATTTTATTGTATTATATCTGTTCTACATCATGTCAACCACACATGCAGAAAATGTCAGACCTCTAGCTGTAACATTTCCAGAGCTGTGGGGCTTTGAACGTTTGGTGTCAGCTTGGAGCTGCGCGCAATGGCTCCACCTGCTGGTAAAGATTTACCGGTGGAATTTTATGCATTCTGAGTTATTACCCCCACTTAAGGTACCCCCACTGAGCAGTGCTGCAGAGTGCAAAAGCATAGCTTATTCCCCTTCACAGGTTGATGATTTTGTTGATGGGGTTGCTAGTTCTCTGCGTACTGCCTTAGACAACGCAGCTCCCTTGAAAATGAAAACCGTTGAAAATAGAAAGCTTGCTCCTTGGTTTAATGCAGAGCTGCGTACTTTGAAGCAAAATGCTAGGAAACTGGAGAGAAAATATCGCTCCACAGGCCTGCGGGAGTCCTTCCTAGTCTGGAAAAATGGTTTACTGCTGTATAAGAGGACCCTTTGTAAAGCAAGAGCAGCATACTTCTCCTCATTAATAGAGGAGAATAAGAATAATCCTAGATTTCTTTTTAATACAGTTGCCAAACTCACCCAGAGCCATAGCTCTGTTGAACCGTCCATTCCACCTGCTCTTAGCAGTAATGATTTTATGGGATTCTTTATAAATAAGATTGATCTTATTAAAAATAAGATCATAAGCACTCCTCTATCCGCGATTGTACCTGAGGTAGTCATGGAATCTGAACCGGGTTTAGACTGCTTTGATCCAGTTGAACTTTCTGAATTAGCAAAATTATTGTCTTCATCTAAGCCTTCAACTTGGATGTTAGATCCAGTTCCAACCAGGTTATTTAAGGAGGTATTCCCTTTGATCTCCTCCTCCATTTTAGATGTGATTAATCTATCTCTGTTACAGGGATATGTACCTAAAGCTTTTAAGGTTGCTGTAATTAAACCTTTGCTTAAGAAACCGTCTCTTGACCCAGATGACTTGGTTAATTATAGACCTATATCCAATCTTCCTTTCTTATCCAAAATTCTTGAGAAAGTAGTTGCCAAACAAGTTTGCGACCACTTACACCATAATGAACTTTTTGAAGAGTTTCAGTCTGGCTTTAGAGCTCATCATAGCACTGAAACAGCTCTGGTGAAAGTCACTAATGATATTCTCATGGCCTCAGATAATGGACTCGTATCTGTGCTCGTCCTGTTGGATCTTAGTGCTGCTTTTGATACAGTTGACCATAATATTCTTTTAGAAAGACTTGAATATTTTGTTGGAATTAAAGGAACAGCTCTAGACTGGTTTAAATCTTATCTATCTGATCGAATTCAGTTTGTTTATGTTAATGATAGATCTTCAACACGCTCAAAGGTTACCTGTGGAGTACCACAGGGATCAGTGCTAGGACCAATTCTCTTTACTTTATACATGCTCCCAATTGGTAGAGTTATTAGACAGCATGGGATTAATTTCCACTGTTATGCTGATGATACCCAGCTATATCTGTCTATAAATCCAGATGAAGCTAACCCATTACATAGATTACAGGCATGTCTGAAGACATAAAAACCTGGATGACTCTTAACTTTCTGCTTCTGAATGCAGAAAAAACAGAAGTTATAGTCTTTGGACCAGAGTCTCTGAAAAAGAAGCTGATTAGCCAGTCACTTCATTTGGATGGGATTAAACTGATTTCAGATAATAAAGTAAAAAATCTTGGTGTTATTTTTGATCAGGACCTGTCATTTAAATCCCAGATCAAAGAGGTTTCTAGAATTTCCTTCTTTCATCTGAGGAACATTGCAAAAATGAGCAATCTCCTGTCCAGGGGTGATGCTGAGAAACTAGTCCATGCATTTGTTACTCCAAGGCTGGACTATTGTAATTCTTTACTATCAGGAAGTCCACAAACTGTAGTTAAAAGCCTTCAGCTGATCCAAAATGCTGCAGCCAGAGTTCTGATGAAAATTAAAAAGAGAGATCATATCTCTCCTATCCTGGCTTCTCTTCATTGGCTTCCTGTTAAATCCAGAATAGAATTTAAAATCCTCCTTCTCTCATATAAAGCCTTAAATGGCCAAGCTCCATCTGATATCAGAGATCTGATTGTTCCTTATGTTCCTAACAGAGCACTTCGCTCTCAATCTGCAGGTTTACTAGTGGTTCCTAGAATTTCTAAAAGTAGAATGGGAGGCAGATCTTTTAGTTATCAGGCTCCTCTCCTGTGGAACCAACTACCAGTTTTAGTCCGTGAGGCAGACACCCTGTCTACTTTTAAGGCTAGGCTTAAAACTTTCCTTTTTGATAAAGCTTCTAGTTAGGGTGGCTCAGGTTATCCTGATCTATCTCTATAGTTCTGCTGCTATAGGCTTAGACTGCTGGAGGACATAGGGACCCCTTTTTCATCATTCT
Organism: Cyprinodon diabolis; assembly: GCA_030533445.1. Lineage (NCBI taxonomy): Eukaryota > Metazoa > Chordata > Actinopteri > Cyprinodontiformes > Cyprinodontidae > Cyprinodon > Cyprinodon diabolis. The sequence goes on from CM060077.1 coordinate 42,112,740, forward strand.
GCTTCATTCTATCTCTGTTCTCCTATTCTGCAGAATCTGTTAGTTCAATCTCTAACGTTCTGCTCTCTCTGCTTTTCCTCAGAGTAGCTTTGCCTCGTCTGTTCCTGTTTGGCTGTGACGTCATCCAGGAAAGAAACATCAGCTGTGCTGCTTCCATCAACACCCTTGTTTGTAGATGTTGGAGATCGGCCTGTTTTCCAGTGTGGTCCTGTTTCTCTGGCCGTGGCTGGGTGGATGTGCTCTCTTCATCCTCTGGCATGGGAGCTGCCTTGGAGCTCGTCTGCCTGGCTGTGTGTTTCCTGGACGGGGCCGCCTTTTACAGCTGCTTTTTGTATCTCTGCTTCTGTCTCCTTGAACCCCAGTCGGCCTCAGCAGATGGCCGCTCACACTGAGCCTGGTTCTGCTGGAGGTTTCTTCCTGTTAAAAGGGAGTTTTTCCTCTCCACTGTCGCTGCAAGCATGCTTAGTGTGAGGGATTGTATTTGAGTCAATGAGTCAATGCAATCAACTGGTTTTCCTTAGATAGAAAACTTTGTATCAATTTGACTGTATGATCTGGTTGAACTGTAAAGTGCCTTGAGATGACATGTGTTGTGAATTTGGCGCTATATAAATAAACTGAATTGAATTGAATTGAAATTAAGGTCTTAGGGGTTTTAAGAGATTAGTGGAATGAGACAATTTACATTTATAATATGAAAAAACAATTACATTGTCTTATTTGAAGCACATATTATCTAATTATCTTATTCTAAAAGTGAAAATACTCATTCTATTGGCAAACTATCTCATTCACCTACTGAAATTAAAGGTAAATACAGTTAATTTAAGTTAATTTAGCCTGGTTCTGCTGGAGGTTCCTTCCTGTTCAAAGGGAGTTTTTCCTCTCCACTGTCACTACAAGCATGCTTAGTGTGAGGGATTGCTGAAGAGTCAATGAGTCGATGCAATCAGCTGGTTTTCCTTAGATAGAAAACTTTGAATCTCGTCATGGGAAAAAGTTGCGAAAAAGTTGCGTTGATGAAATATTTTCGTCATCGTCCTGGTTGACGAAATTAACACCTGTTGGACATCAGTTCTGGACTCGTTATGAATACTCTATGTATGCGCCCAGAATAGAAAAAATCTATAGAGAGTTGAGTGTATGCCAGTGTTTTAGGATATTGTGGAACGTCAGGCAGACACTGGATAAATCATGGAGGTGTGACAGGGACCTAAGGCAGCCGTGAGAAGCAGCCACGTTAGCATTCCTGGTGAATCACCTTTCCACAGGAAGTGCCACCTCCTTTGATGATACACTCCTCATGAGATGTTGCCGATTTGCTTATGATTTATTATATGTGATATTAATTTTAAATGGACTACGGTTTCTAATATAGACTTGATATCTGGTTCAAACACACTATATTGGCAGAGCTTTTAAGTGAAGGGACTACATATCCCAGAATACTTAGAAGAAGAAGTTTGGAGAGGAACATTTGCAGCTCAAAGTCTGGCTGTAGGTGGAGAGTTATTTGTAGTTTTCTTATTTTCCGACTCTGTGTGCTTGTTCCTCCTTTTGTTCACTAAAGTTCAATTGAATTATTCAGTCAACTTCTGTTCATGTTTTATAACTTTGGCAAAGAGCCGCCAGGAAATATCCTCATTAGCAATACAAACATATGAACCTGCAAAGGCCTCAATAATAATGACAATAATAATAATAAATGAACTTCATTATTCCACGTTGGACAAATTCACTCTCTGCATTTAACCCCTCCCCTTGGGGAGCAGTGGGGGGTTAAGGGTCTTGCTCAGGGACAAACAGTAGAGGCTGTGGGGATCGAACCGAGTACTTTCAACCTCCTCGAAGCACAAGCACTGCTCTAACCATCCATCAATCCATCCATCCATCCATCCATTCATCATCCATCCATCCATCCATTCATCATCCATCCATCCATCATCCATCCATCCATCTATCATCCATCCATCCATCCATTCATCATCCATCCATCATCCATCCATCCATCTATCATCCATCCATCCATCATCCATCCATCCATCTATCATCCATCCATCCATCCATTCATCATCCATCCATCCATCCATCCATCCATCCATTCATCATCCATCCATCCATCATCCATCATCCATCCATTCATCATCCATCCATCCATCATCCATCCATCCATCCATTCATCATCCATCCATCCATCATCCATCCATCCATCTATCATCCATCCATCCATCCATTCATCATCCATCCATCCATCATCCATCCATCCATCTATCATCCATCCATCCA
>CM060077.1:42117525-42127525 GCA_030533445.1 Cyprinodon diabolis
CATCCACCCATCCATCCATCCATCCATCCATCATCCATCCATCATCCATCCATCCATCCATCATCCATCCATCATCCATCCATCCACCATCCATCCATCATCCATCCATCCATCCATCCATCATCCATCCATCATCCATCCATCCACCCATCCATCCATCCTTCATCCATCCATCCATCCATCCTTCATCCATCCATCCATCCATCCATCATCCATCCATCATCCATCCATCCATCCATCATCCATCCATCATCCATCCATCCACCCATCCATCCATCCTTCATCCATCCATCCATCCATCCATCATCCATCCATCCATCCATCCATCCATCCACCCATCCATCCATCCATCCATCATCCATCCATCCACCCATCCATCCATCCATCCATCCATCATCCATCCATCCATCCATTCATCATCCATCCATCATCCATCCATCCATCATCCATTCATCATCCATCCATCCATCCACCCATCCATCCATCATCCATCATCATCCATCCATCGTTTCTTGCAGGTGTTTCACTATTTATTTCATGTTTCTTCTTTTCCTGTATGGAACCAAACCCAATGAAACAGACTGATGTTTGCTCTTCTAAAGGGCAGAGAGGTAGAAAGGTTTGAGGGGTATGAACACTTTCCAAGTTGTTTTATCCGCTGAACTTCACTCTCAGAAAAGCAGAACTTCAGGTCAGCATCTGTTTCTGTCATTTTCTGTTATTTTTTATCCCCTCCTCATAAATCCAAATATCAAACTGCAGATGAATCAGTGAGAGAAAATGGAGGCAGCTTTCTGCTTCGTATCTGTTACCTGGAACGAAGCTTCCCTGGACCACATCTTTATAAGCCCACCAGCTGCCGTCCAGCCTGGAAATGATTGGCTGAGCTGGAGAGACAGAGCAGAGAGCAGGTCAGCTTATGGGGGGCAACAGTCAGTCATTTCAAAGCTGGATGGCAAAGCGAGGACAGAAGAACAGCAGGAAACAGAAAACATGGAATCAGAACAGTTTACGCAATAATAACTTTAAAGGTATTTTGGCCTTCTAGGCCTCCATAGCAGATGAGCTCTGAGGTTTGAATCGAGGAGCCAGACTCACATGTTGTTTGTTGAAAAAGGCCTGTCAGCCATGATGGCTCCTGGGCTTTAAAACAGACAGGGGGGGGGGGGGGGGGGGGGGGGGGCATTCAAAATCACCAGTTTTAATTTTTCTATACTTTACCATATATATTCATAAATTAGGTTTTAGAGTGAGGAATATAAAACAAATATTTAGTTTACATGTGGAAGTAGTCATTATTATTATTTTTTAAATTATTTTAATGTTTTTTTATTTCACTCCAACGTTCCAAGGACCCGTTAGAGACCCTGGGTGGCCCCCCAGTTGCCCACGGCCCTCATTTTAAAAAACCACTGATCCAGGACTTCAGACTGTGGATCTCAGCAGTGATTTCACTGATTTCATTGATTTCACACTAACAATGTAAAAAAAATGTAAATCTAAATAAGTCAATTGTTCTTAAAATAAGTGCATTTTTCATGAATTAATCAGGAAAGTGAGACACCTAAACAATGGAATGAGGTTATTCACATTTAAAATAAGAAAAACAATTGCATTGTCTAATTTTAAGAGCATATTATCTAATTATCTTATTTTAAGAGTAAAAATACTCATTCCAGCTCTCATTAAGCGTAAATAAACGTAATTTAAGACATTTTTAATCATTTTTAGATCATTATTGCAGTGAACCATGTGTGAATAAAGACATGAGAGCGGAGCGTGACGTGTGTCACTCCCAGACAGAAAGGACTGGACTTCAGAGCAGAGGGAAGGAATCCCAGCGGATCCTCATGGGTGGATTATGGACAGATTCCTCCAAAGGTTTCAGCTCTAAATGAGCTTTAATGCTCAGGAAACCAGGTTTATTTGGCCTTTTTATGCTGCTGTCATTTTATAAGGTCCAGCTGTTATTCTCAAATCTTGATCTGATCTGGTTTCCATGGTGACCTTTCACGGCAGGACAGAGAGACGGTCCAGGTCTCACCGTCTCCTATGGTGCAGAAACATCAGTGAGTTATTAAAAACTAAATGGAGGTTGTTGCTTCATTAGAGGTTAGAAAAGGAGCACTGACAGCAATGAGCATTATTTATTTCTCTTTTAATAAATAGAAAATAAATAAACAATGGGGGGGAGAGGTTAATGGTCCACTTCTAGTTGATAGAAACCTTTGCTTATATTTAAACAGTCAAGTTTGTATTTTTTATAGAAAATTATTGTGCTGATGAGTTTCTACAAATCCAGTCTCCATTAATCAAAAGTGTAATATAGTCTAGTCTAGTAACCCATTACATAGATTACAGGCATGTCTGAAGACAGAAAAACCTGGATGACTCTTAACTTTCTGCTTCTGAATGCAGACAAAACAGAAGTTATAGTCTTTGGACCAGAGTCTCTGAAAAAGAAGCTGATTAGCCAGTCACTTCATTTGGATGGGATTAAACTGATTTCAGATAATAAAGTAAAAAATCTTGGTGTTATTTTTGATCAGGACCTGTCATTTAAATTCCAGATCAAAGAGGTTTCTAGAATTTCCTTCTTTCATCTGAGGAACATTGCAAAAATTAGAAATCTCCTGTCCAGGGGTGATGCTGAGAAACTAGTCCATGCATTTGTTACTTCAAGGCTGGACTATTGTAATTCTTTACTATCAGGAAGTCCACAAACTGTAGTTAAAAGCCTTCAGCTGATCCAAAATGCTGCAGCCAGAGTTCTGATGAAAATGAAAAAGAGAGATCATATCTCTCCTATCCTGGCTTCTCTTCATTGGCTTCCTGTTAAATCAAGAATAGAATTTAAAATCCTAATGTTCCTAACATAGCATTTGCCATCAACACCTTTATTTATAGATGTTGGAGATCAGCCTGTTTTTTCCAGTGTAGTCCTGTTTCTCTGGCTGTGAGAACAGATACTTGTACAGATATTTGAGTGAAAATGTAATAAGTAGAAGTCAGAAGTAGGAAGAAAAAAAAGTAATGTAGTAAAGTATAGATACCTAAAAAGTGTACTTCAGTGTACTGTGGCTGCTGTGACGTGCTGTCGCAAGTTGGATCTGCTTCAGCAGTTCTACAACACTCCAATGTGGATGCTCTCTCCTGCTCCCTATAACAGCAAGCTGCTGTTATAGGGGGAGGCGAGATGAGACAGAGAGGGAACTCATAGCAACAGATAATGCCACACAGCTCCCTTACAGGACACCCAACTGGAACGGGGTCAGTGGACTCTCTACTGCCACTGAAGGACTGTGGGCCAAGTTTGGTGGTCTAAGGTTGGACAAGAGAGCAGTTCAACATGCCTGGAAAGATCCTGCCATAGGAGAGGACAGGTGGCAAGTTATGGTGCCCAGGTCAGTAAGGTCAGCTGCACTGGAAGCCTGCCTTTAGGGGGGGGGGGGGGGGGAAACCCTGCGGCACCTCTGTAAGGGTTACTACTGGGGACAGCAAAGGAGAGATGTGGAGGATCCATCATCCATCCATCATCCATCCATCATCCATCCATCATCCATCCATCATCCATCCATCCATCATCCATCCATCCATCCATCATCCATCCATCATCCATCCATCCATCATCCATCCATCCATCCATCCATCCATCATCCATCCATCATCCATCCATCATCCATCCATCATCCATGCATCCATCATCCATCCATCCATCCATCATCCATCCATCCATCCATCCATCCATCCATCCATCCATCCATCCATCATCCATCCATCCACCCATCCATCATCCATCCATCATCCATCCATCATCCATCCATCATCCATCCATCCACCCATCCATCATCCATCCATCATCCATCCATCCACCCATCCATCCATCCTTCATCCATCCATCCATCCATCCATCATCCATCCATCCATCCATCATCCATCCATCATCCATCCATCATCCATCCATCCACCAATCTATCCATCCTTCATCCATCCATCCATCCATCCATCATCCATCCATCCATCCATCATCCATCCATCATCCATCCATCCACCCATCCATCATCCATCCATCATCCATCCATCCACCCATCCATCCATCCTTCATCCATCCATCCATCCATCCATCATCCATCCATCCATCCATCATCCATCCATCATCCATCCATCCATCCATCATCCATCCATCATCCATCCATCCATCCATCCATCATCCATCCATCCATCCATCCATCCACCCATCCATCCATCCATCCATCCATCATCCATCCATCCACCCATCCATCCATCCATCCATCCATCATCCATCCATCATCCATCCATCCATCCATCATCCATCCATCATCCATCCATCCACCATCCATCCATCATCCATCCATCCATCCATCATCCATCCATCATCCATCCATCCACCCATCCATCCATCCTTCATCCATCCATCCATCCATCCTTCATCCATCCATCCATCCATCCATCATCCATCCATCATCCATCCATCCATCCATCATCCATCCATCATCCATCCATCCACCCATCCATCCATCCTTCATCCATCCATCCATCCATCCATCATCCATCCATCCATCCATCCATCCATCCACCCATCCATCCATCCATCCATCCATCCATCATCCATCCATCCATCCATCCATCCATCCACCCATCCATCCATCCATCCATCATCCATCCATCCACCCATCCATCCATCCATCCATCCATCATCCATCCATCCATCCATTCATCATCCATCCATCCATCCATCATCCATCCATCCATCATCCATTCATCATCCATCCATCCATCCACCCATCCATCCATCCATCCATCATCCATCATCATCCATCCATCGTTTCTTGCAGGTGTTTCACTATTTATTTCATGTTTCTTCTTTCCTGTATGGAACCAAACCCAATGAAACAGACTGATGTTTGCTCTTCTAAAGGGCAGAGAGGTAGAAAGGTTTGAGGGGTATGAACACTTTCCAAGTTGTTTTATCCGCTGAACTTCACTCTCAGAAAAGCAGAACTTCAGGTCAGCATCTGTTTCTGTCATTTTCTGTTATTTTTTATCCCCTCCTCATAAATCCAAATATCAAACTGCAGATGAATCAGTGAGAGAAAATGGAGGCAGCTTTCTGCTTCGTATCTGTTACCTGGAACGAAGCTTCCCTGGACCACATCTTTATAAGCCCACCAGCTGCCGTCCAGCCTGGAAATGATTGGCTGAGCTGGAGAGACAGAGCAGAGAGCAGGTCAGCTTATGGGGGGCAACAGTCAGTCATTTCAAAGCTGGATGGCAAAGCGAGGACAGAAGAACAGCAGGAAACAGAAAACATGGAATCAGAACAGTTTACGCAATAATAACTTTAAAGGTATTTTGGCCTTCTAGGCCTCCATAGCAGATGAGCTCTGAGGTTTGAATCGAGGAGCCAGACTCACATGTTGTTTGTTGAAAAAGGCCTGTCAGCCATGATGGCTCCTGGGCTTTAAAACAGACAGGGGGGGGGGGGGGGGGCATTCAAAATCACCAGTTTTAATTTTTCTATACTTTACCATATATATTCATAAATTAGGTTTTAGAGTGAGGAATATAAAACAAATATTTAGTTTACATGTGGAAGTAGTCATTATTATTATTTTTTAAATTATTTTAATGTTTTTTTATTTCACTCCAACGTTCCAAGGACCCGTTAGAGACCCTGGGTGGCCCCCCAGTTGCCCACGGCCCTCATTTTAAAAAACCACTGATCCAGGACTTCAGACTGTGGATCTCAGCAGTGATTTCACTGATTTCATTGATTTCACACTAACAATGTAAAAAAAATGTAAATCTAAATAAGTCAATTGTTCTTAAAATAAGTGCATTTTTCATGAATTAATCAGGAAAGTGAGACACCTAAACAATGGAATGAGGTTATTCACATTTAAAATAAGAAAAACAATTGCATTGTCTAATTTTAAGAGCATATTATCTAATTATCTTATTTTAAGAGTAAAAATACTCATTCCAGCTCTCATTAAGCGTAAATAAACGTAATTTAAGACATTTTTAATCATTTTTAGATCATTATTGCAGTGAACCATGTGTGAATAAAGACATGAGAGCGGAGCGTGACGTGTGTCACTCCCAGACAGAAAGGACTGGACTTCAGAGCAGAGGGAAGGAATCCCAGCGGATCCTCATGGGTGGATTATGGACAGATTCCTCCAAAGGTTTCAGCTCTAAATGAGCTTTAATGCTCAGGAAACCAGGTTTATTTGGCCTTTTTATGCTGCTGTCATTTTATAAGGTCCAGCTGTTATTCTCAAATCTTGATCTGATCTGGTTTCCATGGTGACCTTTCACGGCAGGACAGAGAGACGGTCCAGGTCTCACCGTCTCCTATGGTGCAGAAACATCAGTGAGTTATTAAAAACTAAATGGAGGTTGTTGCTTCATTAGAGGTTAGAAAAGGAGCACTGACAGCAATGAGCATTATTTATTTCTCTTTTAATAAATAGAAAATAAATAAACAATGGGGGGGAGAGGTTAATGGTCCACTTCTAGTTGATAGAAACCTTTGCTTATATTTAAACAGTCAAGTTTGTATTTTTTATAGAAAATTATTGTGCTGATGAGTTTCTACAAATCCAGTCTCCATTAATCAAAAGTGTAATATAGTCTAGTCTAGTAACCCATTACATAGATTACAGGCATGTCTGAAGACAGAAAAACCTGGATGACTCTTAACTTTCTGCTTCTGAATGCAGACAAAACAGAAGTTATAGTCTTTGGACCAGAGTCTCTGAAAAAGAAGCTGATTAGCCAGTCACTTCATTTGGATGGGATTAAACTGATTTCAGATAATAAAGTAAAAAATCTTGGTGTTATTTTTGATCAGGACCTGTCATTTAAATCCCAGATCAAAGAGGTTTCTAGAATTTCCTTCTTTCATCTGAGGAACATTGCAAAAATTAGAAATCTCCTGTCCAGGGGTGATGCTGAGAAACTAGTCCATGCATTTGTTACTTCAAGGCTGGACTATTGTAATTCTTTACTATCAGGAAGTCCACAAACTGTAGTTAAAAGCCTTCAGCTGATCCAAAATGCTGCAGCCAGAGTTCTGATGAAAATGAAAAAGAGAGATCATATCTCTCCTATCCTGGCTTCTCTTCATTGGCTTCCTGTTAAATCAAGAATAGAATTTAAAATCCTAATGTTCCTAACATAGCATTTGCCATCAACACCTTTATTTATAGATGTTGGAGATCAGCCTGTTTTTTCCAGTGTAGTCCTGTTTCTCTGGCTGTGAGAACAGATACTTGTACAGATATTTGAGTGAAAATGTAATAAGTAGAAGTCAGAAGTAGGAAGAAAAAAAAGTAATGTAGTAAAGTATAGATACCTAAAAAGTGTACTTCAGTGTACTGTGGCTGCTGTGACGTGCTGTCGCAAGTTGGATCTGCTTCAGCAGTTCTACAACACTCCAATGTGGATGCTCTCTCCTGCTCCCTATAACAGCAAGCTGCTGTTATAGGGGGAGGCGAGATGAGACAGAGAGGGAACTCATAGCAACAGATAATGCCACACAGCTCCCTTACAGGACACCCAACTGGAACGGGGTCAGTGGACTCTCTACTGCCACTGAAGGACTGTGGGCCAAGTTTGGTGGTCTAAGGTTGGACAAGAGAGCAGTTCAACATGCCTGGAAAGATCCTGCCATAGGAGAGGACAGGTGGCAAGTTATGGTGCCCAGGTCAGTAAGGTCAGCTGCACTGGAAGCCTGCCTTTAGGGGGGGGGGGGGGAAACCCTGCGGCACCTCCGTAAGGGTTACTACTGGGGACAGCAAAGGAGAGATGTGGAGGATCCATCATCCATCCATCATCCATCCATCATCCATCCATCATCCATCCATCATCCATCCATCCATCATCCATCCATCCATCCATCATCCATCCATCATCCATCCATCCATCATCCATCCATCCATCCATCCATCCATCATCCATCCATCATCCATCCATCATCCATCCATCATCCATGCATCCATCATCCATCCATCCATCCATCATCCATCCATCCATCCATCCATCCATCCATCCATCCATCCATCATCCATCCATCCACCCATCCATCATCCATCCATCATCCATCCATCATCCATCCATCCATCATCCATCCATCATCCATCCATCCATCATCCATCCATCATCCATCATCCATCCATCCATCCATCCATCATCCATCCATCCATCCATCATCCATCCACCCATCCATCCATCATCCATCCATCCATCCATCATCCATCCATCCATCCATCCATCCATCCATCCATCATCCATCCATCATCCATCCATCATCCATCCATCATCCATCCATCCATCATCCATCTATCCATCCATCCATCATCCATCCATCCATCATCCATCCATCCATCCATCCATCATCCATCCATCCATCATCCATCATCCATCCATCCATCCATCATCCATCCATCCATCCATCCATCATCCATCCATCCATCCATCATCCATCCATCCATCATCCATCATCCATCATCCATCCATCCATCCATCATCCATCATCCATCATCCATCCATCCATCCATCATCCATCATCCATCATCCATCCATCCATCCATCCATCATCCATCCATCCATCATCCATCCATCATCCATCATCCATCCATCCATCATCCATCCATCCATCCATCATCCATCATCCATCCATCCATCATCCATCCATCCATCCATCCATCATCCATCATCCATCATCCATCCATCCATCATCCATCCATCCATCCATCATCCATCATCCATCCATCCATCCATCCATCATCCATCCATCCATCATCCATCATCCATCTATCCATCCATCATCCATCCATCCATCCATCATCCATCATCCATCATCCATCCATCCATCCATCATCCATCATCCATCATCCATCCATCCATCCATCCATCATCCATCCATCCATCATCCATCCATCCATCCATCATCCATCCATCCATCCATCCATCATCCATCATCCATCCATCCATCATCCATCCATCCATCCATCCATCATCCATCCATCCATCCATCCATCCATCCATCATCCATCCATCATCCATCATCCATCCATCATCCATCCATCCATCCATCATCCATCCATCCATCCATCATCCATCCACCCATCCATCCATCATCCATCCATCCATCCATCCATCATCCATCCATCATCCATCCATCCATCATCCATCCATCCATCCATCATCCATCCATCCATCCATCCATCCATCCATCCATCCATCATCCATCCATCCATCCATCATCCATCCATCATCCATCCATCCATCCATCCATCATCCATCCATCATCCATCCATCCATCATCCATCCATCCATCCATCATCCATCATCCATCCATCCATCCATCCATCCATCATCCATCATCCATCATCCATCCATCCATCCATCATCCATCATCCATCCATCCATCCATCATCCATCCATCCATCATCCATCATCCATCCATCATCCATCCATCCATCATCCATCATCCATCCATCCATCATCCATCCATCCATCCATCATCCATCCATCCATCCATCCATCCATCATCCATCATCCATCCATCATCCATCATCCATCCATCATCCATCCATCCATCATCCATCATCCATCCATCCATCATCCATCCATCCATCCATCCATCCATCATCCATCCATCCATCCATCATCCATCCATCCATCATCCATCCATCCATCCATCCATCCATCATCCATCATCCATCATCCATCCATCATCCATCATCCATCCATCATCCATCCATCCATCATCAATCATCCATCATCCATCATCCATCCATCCATCATCCATCCATCCATCCATCCATCATCCATCCATTCATCCATCCATCCATCCATCCATCATCCATCCATCATCCATCCATCCATCCATCATCCATCCATCCATCATCCATCCATCCATCATCCATCCATCCATCCATCCATCCATCATCCATCCATCCATCATCCA
>CM060077.1:42135025-42210025 GCA_030533445.1 Cyprinodon diabolis
CTCAAAAATTGTCCCATGACTTTAGAATCAGCCCAAAAAGTGGGCTGTTCGTCTGCATCATCAGCAGGAACAACCAAACACAGCGGCTTTCAAGTTTTTCACAACAGAATGAGCTATAAACCTGAGGGGCGTCGTTCATAGAGTTCCCATCATTACGGAAAACCTGGGGTCGTTCCAATGAGCAGGTTTACTGAAAACTAAACCTGAAACCAAGTTTCCATTTCAAAGAGACAGTTTCCTCAGCCTCTGTTTCTGTTGCCATGGTAACATTCTGGGGAGAGCTGCAGCAGGTTTGGGTCAGTAAACTCCTCTCTCTGCTCTCTGGGTCGCCCTGGAGTGTAAAGGAGCCATTTGAGATGGAATCACTGTTTTTGCTTTTTTTCTTTATGTACACGTCGTTGCTCAAAAGGCTCAATGTGTCCATAATGACATTTTTTTATCACTATTGTTATGAGATTTCTCCGTTCTCCGATTGGTCAATAATGAATAAAATTAACTTTAAAAGTGCTATTTGTCATATAAATGGTAATTTAGTTCAATTACACTTTATTAATTCCTAAAGGGAAATTCAGTTTCGTTACAGCCCGTCTGGGGGGGCGTGGTGTTCGAGGCCCTGCTGCTGTAAAAGGAATCCAACAAAACTTTATCTAATCAGCTGGAGCATTAATGCTAACATGTTTATCATTTGGGTTCTGGCATCAGTGAGGAGAAAAGGTTCACTGGGAAACACTGCGCCCCCATTAGCCCCCTTAGGTGTGTTTAGTTGCTGGGCTAATAACTGATGATCAGTTGTCCATTTTTAAGCAAACGCACCTGCCTTTTCCCATTACCATTGAATGCAGCACAGAAGTTTGCTGTTTATACTTTATAAGTGTTTTAATTTCCACTAAAAGGAAGCAGGTTTCTCTCTATAAATAGTCAGCGTTGGTCGCTGTGCAGCATTGTTACATCACAGCATAAAAATGATCATCATGCCCAGCAGCTGCTGTCCATAAAACAGGCCTGACTGATGGCATTTAGTGCAAAGCATCAGTCAGGACGTTTGGAATGAGTAACTGCAGCAGTGAAAAGGCAGCAGATCCTTTGTTTTAAGAAGGTTGTCATTTTAAAAGTGGAAACATTAAAGATGATTTGGGTTGATGGTGTTTAACTGTCTGTGAAGTTTCAGAAAATGTTTCTGTCAAATTCTCCTCCTCTGGATTTTTCTAATCAGGTCTGATTATTTTAGGTTCAGTTCAATTCTCTGATCTTTCAGCATCTGTAAAAAAAAATCTACTGTCACCAAACCAGAGTCTCTTTTTAAACCTGCTGTGGAGCAAAAAAAAACATATTAATGACCCAATTTATATATATTGAGATTTAAGTTTAAACATTAAAGATGTGTTTAGATTTAGGAGTAGATTTTAATGAGCATCTAATATTCTGTCATTTCTGACACATTTTAGATGCAAATAGAACATTTATAGATAAAGGATGTAGAAATAGATTTTAAAATATAGATTTATCATTTAGCTTTAATGAGAATTTGCCACTAAATGTCAGACAGAAGCATAAAATATAAACTTATTATGCTAAATAACAGAAATGTGAGAAAATAAGCTTTATTTTATAAAATTTTCTGACTGAAACAGTTGGAAGCTTTTCTGGATCTCTGAGCCTCCTGGGTCAGAGCTGCTCTATGCTGCTGCATGTCTGCTTTGATGCACGCGCTGTCAGACTGTGATCAAAGTGTCCGCTGATGATGTGTGAGCGCGCGTGGATCAGTCGTGTCAGAGCTCAGACACGCGCGCAGGCGATAGAGTCTAAAACATGACGGAAACAGACTTTCTGTCAAAATAAAATCTATTCAGTCTAGCTCTATGCGCAGTGAATGATGGGAGTTTCCTGCCTCCTTACCCGAAGAATCATAGATGATGTAGATCTGTAAAATCCAGCATAGATCCCAAATGAGGAGCATCCTTGGTTTCTGTCCTGTGCTCAGAGACATCAGGGCCAAACTTGGAGCCTTTCCCTCTTTGCGTCCTGAGCTCAGCAGCCGCCTTCACTCCGCGCTGCTCCTCCTGCCAGCACCGCTGCTCCTCCTGCCAGCACCGCTGCTCCTCTCTGAAGCCGGGAGGTCCGCTCCTCTGCTGGGAGGTGATGCTGGCTGGAAGCGCGCAGCCGGTGTGGATGGGGCGAGGGAGGTGGGGCGCAGAGACAGACAGGAGAACCCAGCATGTTCATCACATGGGGGGGATTAGGATTAGGTGAACCAGGAAAACACTGTTTGGAGCTCAATTAATGAATAAACTTTTACTATTGAAGAGGGGAAACGATTGATCTTATTTCTTCAGTCAGAAAATAAAACTGAAAGTTTGTAAAATAAAATGCTGTGAATCCAAAGTCATTTCTCCATGGATGCAGTAAAGTGCTTGGAGATCTTTGCTGTTTATTTGCCTCTTCTGACCTAAATAAACATCTAATATCTAGCGCTCTCTGCTGTTAGTCTCTACTTACTACATCACAAAACAAACCGTACAGTTTTTCTCTTTAATTTCTTTCTCTTTTTTATGTTAGAAGAAAAAATGGTACCATAAAGTTAAGGTTTGCATTTGCAGAGATTAAAGAACAAAAGTAAATAGCCCATAGCATAATATCCTGAACAATAAATTAAAGTGTAATTGTCATAGTTCTGGTTCTGTTCTGTTTTCTTTTGAGTTTTCAGTTTTACTTTGGTCCATGTTTTCTAGTTTTAGTGGTTTAATTCTTATTTTTGTTGTCTTCTCTGGGTATTTTTCAGTTTTCAGGTTTTTATTTGTTACCCTCTGCTGCCCTCTTGTGTTCTCCTTCTTTCCCTAGCTCCTTCCCTGTTGTGCTCTGCTTCACACCTGCTCCCAATCTGCTCGTTAGTCCTCTCTTTGTTTCAGTCTCCCATGAATACGCTCTCTGTTCAGTTCCTCGGTGGCTGGTTCCTCGTCTACTTCCTCCAACTCCGTCTCTCTGAGTCTTCCTCCACGTGAAAGTCCCCCCCCCCCCCCCCCCCCCCCCCCTCATGTCTCCATGGTTTCTGGTTTGTTTGACTTTGTTTTCATGTTTTGATTTTTGGATTTCCTGCCTCCGTGTTCAGTTGTTTGTTTTACTCATCATTAAATCATCAAGAAACTCACCTCTGCCTCCCTGCCTCTGCATTTGGGCCCACAAACCTCAACCAAATCCTGACAATAATTTTTTTCCCCCAGCGTTTTATTGTCATAATACTGACAGTAAAGAGAGCAACGAAATGGACTCTCTGCATTTAAACTATCCCCCTGGGGACCAGTGGGCTGCCATTGTGCGGCGCCCAGGGAGCAGTGTGGGGTTAAGGATCTTTGCTCAGGGAGGCAGTGGGACTAAAACTCAGAACCTCAGGATTCCAAGCCTAATGCCCTAACCTAGACTGCCACTCCCCAACGCAGGCATTAGGGTGAAGGGTCTTGCTAAGGGCTGGTTTTACACATGAGGGCCAAAAAGACCGGGTCTCAGCGTTCTCGTGCACCTCGCTCTTCTTGCTGCTCTATCTTCACCAGTCCTTTTCCACAATGGCGGTCATACAAACAAAACTAGCCAGTAAGGTACCAAACAGGAAATACGCATAGTGTAGAATTGACCAGAGGCCTCCTGTGTTGGGATCCAGAGGCTTGCCCACCAGAGGGCGCCGAGGATCCCTTCCTGATGGTTTGTTCTTCTGTTGGGATCTGGGGTGCTGTCTACCTTCCTCCACCAGAGGGCGTACTGGACTTCCTGAAGCTGGAGCTGACTTCACCAACTGCTTCTCATCTGCTCATCAGGTGACCAGTACTTAAGTGGGCTGTGGACAACATTCCGGTGCCAGAGTGTTTTGCCAGTTATGGTTAGCAAGTCTGAGCCAACCTGCCTGCCTGAATCAAGACTTCCTGATTACCTGAACCTGAACCTAACCTGTTCTTGTCCTCTCTGCTTCTAGGAAGAACCTGTCTGAAATCAGAAACTCTGGAAGAGTTTCTCAGTCAGAAACCTCTCTGTCTGACTACTGAAGAGTCCTGGAGATCAGAAACCCAGGAAGGGTTTCTCTGTCTGAAACCAGTCTGTCTGATCAAGGAAGAACCCTGGAGAATCAAACCTGTCAGCCCTCAGCCTGCCGCCAGCCTCTGGACCCTCCAGGTTTCCCTCTCTGTTGCTCTGCTCAAACCGCAGTCGGTGGTCTCCTCTGTTCCTGACCCGGAGCCACAGTCGGTGGTCTCCTCTGTTCCTGACCCGGAGCCGCAATAGTCGGGCTCCTCTGTTCCTGATCCGGAACCGCAGTCGGCGGGTTCCTCTGTTCCTGACCCGGAGCCACAGTCGGTGGTCTCCTCTGTTCCTGACCCGGAGCCACAGTCGGTGGTCTCCTCTGTTCCTGATCCGGAGCCACAGTCGGTGGTCTCCTCTGGTTCTGATCTGGAGCCGCAGTCGGTGGTCTTCTCTGGTCCTGATCCGGAGCCGCAGTGGGCGGCCCTGTCCGAGCCTGTTCCTGTTTCTGAACCTGTTCCTGAACCGCAGTCGGCGGTTACCTTCGAGACGGTACCTGAGCCGCAGTCGGCGGTCTTCTCAGAGTCTGTTCCTGAACCGCAGTCGGCGGTTACCTCACAGCCTGTTCCTGAGCCGCAGTCGGTGGCCACTTCAGAGCCTGTTCCTGAACCGCAGCCGGTGACCCCTCCTGCTCCAGTTCCAGTGCCGCAGTCCGCGGCCCCCTCTGAGACTGTCGCTGAGCCGCTGAAGAGGGGACGGCGTTCCCCTTGGGACTTCCTGTTGAAATTGGGGCGTCGTCCACCTCCTAAACTCCTGCAGCGGCGGAGACGTCGTCCTTCTTCGAAGATTCAGCAGCGACAGAGATATCATCCTCCTACAACCCTCCTACGTCACCTGACTCACGGCCGGCCTCCTGAACGTCTGATTCGCCTCCGACCCTGCGGCCGGTCCCCTGAACGTCTGCCGCGCCCCCGGCCCAGCGGCCAGTCCCCTGAGACTCTGCTTCACCTCCGGCCCCGCGGTCGGCCTCCAGAGCGTCAGCCTCGCCTCCGGCCCCGCGGCCGGCCTCCAGAGCATCTGCCTCGCCTCCGGCCCCGCGGCCGTACTCCAAGGACTCGGCCCCGTCTCCGGCCCAACGGCCGGCCTCCAAAACTTCTGCCACGTCCTCGGCCCTGCAGCCGGCCTCCTGAGCGTCTGCCACATCTCCGGCCCCGCAGCCGGCCTCCGGAACGTTGGCCTTGCCTTCGGCCTCGCTGCCGGCCCACAGGCCGGCCACCTGAGACTCTGCCTTGCTGCCGGCCCCACGGCCAGCCACCTGAGACTCTGCCTCGCCGCCGGTCCCACAGCCGGCCACCTGAGACTCTACCTGAGACTTTCTTGCCCTCCTTGCCTGGTTCCCCCTCCGCCCACCCTGGGTGGGTTGTTTTTTGTTTTGGACTCTCTTTTTTTGTTTTCTTGCCCTCCTTGCCTGGTGCCCGCCCACCCTGGGTGGGTTGTTTTTTGTTTTACATGGACTGTTCTGAGGGCATCTGGAATCCGCCCTTGAGGGGGGGGGCTCTGTTGGGATCCAGAGGCTTGCCCACCAGAGGGCGCCGAGGATCCCTTCCTGATGGTTTGTTCTTCTGTTGGGATCTGGGGTGCTGTCTACCCTCCTGTCTACCTTCCTCCACCAGAGGGGAACTTTTTCCCCTGTCTCAGAGTGTGTTCTGCATGTGGGCTAGTAACCTGATACCCATCATGACATTCTGTCTGCGGCCATCTACAATTTTGGAGAGGTGCAGCAGAGTTTCTGCGGAAGCACATTTGCATTCACTGCAATCTGGTTTCTGAGGTATAAACCAGCTTAAGGACCCACACATGCAGCTCATTCCCCACAGCGGGCCTACAAACCCAGGCTCCCTGTTTGCAGGACGGGTGACTCACCACTTGAGCTAGCCAGCCGCTTAAATGTTGCTTGAAAGGAGATAACAGCAAGACTTGATTAAATATTAGGATTCCTTTTTCAAATATCTGGAATCTGGACTTGTTTTAAAGAAGTAATCCTCTGAGATGCAGATGATCCAAATGCACAGTTATCTTCTCCCAGCTGACACACTAGATCAGAAACTACTTCTACATTTATTGTTGCATATAACTTCATAAAAGGCAGCAGCTCCAGTCAAGGGTGGAAGCTGCAGAAGGAAATCCTGTCTGACAAGGACTAAGGATCTGACTGGGTGCAGCTCATGTGAAGGTCATGATCACAACCATCCAGGATGTTGTGCTCATCTTTATCCATAAAGGGATCAATATCCACACACCTTTATAAAACCATTAAATGAAAACTGACTTTCCAATTAGTTTTAAGGAACAATCAGATCTCTGATATCAGATGGAGCTTGGCCATTTAAGGCTTTATATGTGAGAAGGAGGATTTTAAATTCTATTCTGGATTTAACAGGAAGCCAATGAAGAGAAGCCAGGATAGGAGAGATATGATCTCTCTTTTTCATTTTCATCAGAACTCTAGTTAGGATTAGTTCTGTAGGTTCGGACCTTAGGGCCTGATCTGCAAAGATTCCCAGGGAGGAGCTCTAAGTTGGGTGTCACAGGTGAGTTGGAGTGATTTTGGTTCAGAGATGTGAAAACATGTCCGGTTCTGATCCGTTTCAATGAATAAACTGAGCTGGAAAAAAGATAAAGTTCCACCATGATGTAGAAAATAATGTTGTTTATTATTAAAATGATGGAATATAGTGTATTTCACAGAAGCATAAGTATGTGTAAGAATCTCAAAGTAATACAAACTGAACTGAATACATAATGATGAAATAAAGAAACTCAGATTTGAATGATTCATTTTAAATCATAAAACACCCACAGCCTAAAAAACTAAGAAAACAAGACACAGCTCAAGGTGTGAGGTGTGCCCCCTTGGGGGGAGCAGAATAACTACAGCAGGGCTAGATAGAATGAACTGAATAAATGAACCATTTTGAGAGATTATCGTTTGACTATTAATAGAAAAGGAATTCAGTTACACAGTAAAATAACTAGTTTCTTTACAGGGAAGGTTTGTTATTTAAAGGATATTTTATTCTATAGCATCATGTTAATTAGCTCAGTTGTTTAATCTGGAGTGTTTCCAGTCTCAGACATAATGAAATCTCTCAGAGGAAAGACTTTCTATGCCTCCGCCCGGCGAAGGGCCGCTCTGCGGATCTCTCCCAGCAGAACCTCCCTGTTGTTCTTCACATTGGTTTTAGCCGTGTTCAACAAAAAGTCAATCTTCTCCTTGCTGAAGGGACGCTGGAAAGTGGAGAACTCCTTCATCCTGGCTTTGTATTCTTCTGCATCTGTAGAAAAAGGAAAGGTCACTTACATTCACTTTGACACCTCACCGTGCTAAGGTGACTTGTTAAGGTCTTGAGCTGTTAAAGACCAGCTGGAGCATTTAAACCTCCCTGCCAGGGATGAGAATGAATGAGAGTCCTCCAGGGACGGTGTCCTGCAGCCTTAAGTGTCCTGGTCCATCAGACCCAAATCAAACCATGGGCTGATGTCCTCAGTCTGCAGTTCTTCCAGAGTCCTGGTCACCGCCCAATCATTAGATTAGGTGTGTTGGAGAAGGGACAAATTTAAGGTGTTAGGGCACTGGAGGTCTACAGTTGGTCATCTCTGCAGCTGTGGACGTTTATCAGATAAAATCATGTAGTCGTGCACAGCTCTGAGTAGTGCAGCTTGTCCTTGCATTCAGTCACTCAGAGTCTCTACCAGACTTCCATCTGCAGGATCCCAGTTACCTAGGTTACCTAGGTAACACCTAAGTAACTGGGATCCCGGGGGAATCATCGGCTGATGTCCCAGTATTCTGGAAGCACCTCTTCAATCAGTGAGAAATGGCAGTGCCTCGCAGACTGACAGGCATCAGGAGTTTTTACATTAACTGATTTGTTATAAATGTCTTATTACTGTCACTGTAGAAATCGAGCAAAGCGTGCTACACGCCAGCCATAAAGGAACAGTCGCTCATATTCATAATTCAGACTTCAGAGAGTTCTTTAAATCTGAAATGATTCCATCCTGTTCAATAAATGATCAGTGTTTTTAATTCAGAGTAATTTTCATGTGAATGTGCTTTACTGGAGGCATCCATGTTTGTCAAAGAACACTACTGCCACCTACTGGTTAGTGACATTGTCACGGTGCGGTATCGGCTGTTGATCAAGTCCCAGTGCTGTATCTGGTGTTTGTCACAACGCGCTATTATCCAAGTCATCTTGAAAACATTCTTCTTCCAAATGTTGGCTACATATTACGGGTTTTTTCTCTGGCCAGAAGTTCGATGGCAAATCCTCCCTCTTCAAGTTGGCGATCCAACGACCAACCCGTCCGTGGAGGATCAGGAATCAGAAAGGTGGAATAACTCTTTTTTTCACTTTTACCCGATGTATTCCAGCATCCAGCTGCCATGCACGTGGGCATTGTCAGTTTCACTATAGCTCTGGTGAATTTCAATGGTGAAGTCCTCTGGAAATCTTCAATAATTGTTGTTGATTGCAGATGTGTCTAGTAGTTCCCATTGATTTAGCTTGTAAAGCGGGGAGAATGGCGCTAGGCTTACCGCACCGTGACGTCACTGCTGGAAGATGGCAGGAGGGAGGGGCTACTATATTTGGGCAAAAATGGCCGCTCACAGACTCAGTGATCGCGACAAAAAAAAATTTTTCTTTTTTTTATTTACTGATGAACGCAAAAATCCATTAAAGGGGTAATAGAACGCAAAACTGAGTTTCCATGGTCTATAGATGAATAACGATGGTTCAGTGGGTGAAATGGACGTACAGAGAAGTTCCACCCTCATCAACACCTCCTTTCGGGGGGAAGCACGGGGGTGCCGGTGTCCAGGCTACCCTCACTGGGTGGGGTTCAGTCGCTCCGTCCTCCGCTGGCTCCCTGCCCCCGTCCGCCAGGGGTTCCTGGGCCAGCCCCAGAGCTCACGGCTCGGTTCTGCTGCACTGTAGGCGACCAAAATCCTGGATGATTTGGAAATTCCCTCCGGACATTTTTTAGGTATGAAAAGTAGGACATGTGGGGGAAAAAGAGGACGTCTGGTCCCCCTACCATATCAATGATGTTTCAGTGAGTGCTTGTTGCTATGATGCATGCTCAGCAGCTTGGCTTGTTGTAAACCAACCAATCAGAGCACAGCTCATCTAAATATTCATGATCAAACCATGAAAGGAAGAAAAGCTGTGGTTTCATTCTAGGGCTTTTAACCAGGCTGCATTAGAGCTCATAGAACAGCTAATATTCAGCCCAACCAATGTTACACACCTTCTGGCGTCCAGCGGTTTCGATCTGTGAAGTCAAATGCTGGGAAGCTCCGATGCTGAGACGCCAGGATGCCCTGATGCACCCCTCTCAATCAGTGGTTAGAGCTTGGAATCTAGAGGTTCTGAGTTTGAGCCCCTTTTCCACAGACTGCCACTCTGGGTCCTTGAGCCAGACCCTTAACCCCACACTGCTCCCCGGGCACCGAACAATGGCAGCCCACTGCTCCCCAAGGGGAGGGGTGAAATGCAAGGAGAAAGGTACATTTCTCCATTGTGAGATCAATAAAGTTCAATTATAATTATGATGCTGCCACCACTGTGTTTTACAGTGGAAAAGATGGATGGGTTCTTGGTCTACCACATTATCTTTTGCATAAAAGCTCAAAGGTTTCAGTTTGGTCTCAGCTGGCAGGAACATGATCTTCCACCTTTGCTGTATCCTTTATGTCGTTTGAGGGAATCTCCATGAGCTCTGTAGGAGCTCTCATGGCGTAATGTTTGATCAATGGATTTCTACTCTTTCATAAAGGCCCGGCTGATGGACAGCAGGGCCAGTAGGCTGGAGGTGCTGTGTGATTGAACATGCATTGCTGCTGTAGGCACCAAAGAACCAACCTCTGCAGTTCTGTCTGTTGAAAAGCGGCATGTAGACGATGGTCGGCTCCTTTCCTTTTCCCTGGAACACATAGCAGTCCTTTGGCCGGTCCCTGTCCTCCAGGATCTCATCACCGATCTGTGGAAAGGGCTTGTTCACCTCAGCTGCGTAGTCTCTGGCCAGAGTCAGAGTCTGAAAGAGGAAGCAGAGGGAGAACAACTTACTGCTCTGTTGGTAAAGAGACGACCGCCTGGAGACGACAGGCGAGGAGATCAAAAACTGTTTCATTAGTCGCTGCAATATGCAAAAGATTTTCTGCTCATCTTTGCCTCAACATTAGAGAAACTCATGTTAAATAAACTCTCCTATATCTGTAACGTTCCTGGCACTGGAGCTGCTAATTGCAATCAGCGCACCTGTTCTCACTCCTTCCCTCCTGCTTAAAAGCTCCGTCCCTCCAGCCTCCAGTGCGAGAACGTCTCTAGCCTCTAGGTGAGAACTTCCAGCCTATTCTGTACGTCCCTCTGCCTGTCTGAACCTCGACCTGTTTTTGAGCCAGCCTGACCCCTTTCTGGATTTTTGTCTGCCCGCCTGAGCCCTGCTCGTCAGCCTCAATGATCTGGACTGTCTACCCGTGTTTCTGACCCAGCCTGCCTGTTAGTAACGGAGATTGCCTGCCCTTTGAACTGTCTTTGCTTTTTTTGGATTTTGGAACTGGATCTGGACTTGGAACCTCCCCTAGATTGTTGATGAAGGTTCTCAGTCATCCAGGTCATAGTCATTCCGTAAAAATTCAAAAAATATCTACTGGACTTGGTTTTCAAGATTTGAAGACGTTTCGCCACCTCTCCAGGAAGCTTTCTCAATTCAAAAAGAGGTATCCTAGATTCCCCCTTGGATACCTCAGCTGGATTAATGGACCCCCCCCCCCTCATCAAGACCCGGACCGAAACTGGACAAAGAACCTTGGATTACCCCAGCACGGACTCCCTCCTTTCCTGTAACCAGACTGTGCCCAACCGAGTCTTCCCGTGGCCAGGTTAGTGACCAAACTCCTTACTCACACATCTGTCTGCCTCCACTGGTCACTAACCACCGCTCTGTCTGTAGGAGCTGCCAGTTGCTGGACCTGACCGCCAAGAATGAGAAAAGGAGAACCAGGATAAACATCAGGAAAACAATCTCCAGGTGGGAGGAGCTAAAGAAGGAGGGAGATTCTAAAAAAGATGCTGAAGTTCCATGTTTCTCCTTAACTAGCCAGTGATTTAAATTAGCCTACAGCCAACTCTGTCCATTGTGTTTTATTAAACAGTGTTGCTAGTTATGTAAAAAGGAACTATAGTTCGAGCTTTTTGAGGCAGTTAATTCCAGCTGGTAGAGACTTCCCTTCACTTTGGATGACGTTTGCATTGTCCAGCTTTTTGACACATGCTGGTTATGGTTGATGCAACCCTGGTTAGAGGCAATGACCTGCAGCGGTTCAGTGTTGGTTGGAGTGAAATACCCGCATTTCATCCCCAGATTACCGTAATTCTTATATATCCCTCTAAGAGGCTCAGTCAAATGTCTGTCTTCTGGAAGCATCAAGGATTTGATGGATCTGATCTTAGCAGGATTTATTCTCTAAACATAAACCAGGTCTTCCTGGAACATTTAAAAAAATTCCTACAACACAACTGCAGTCATCATTGGAGGTTTGATCAAACTTTTGGGGAAATAAATTGAATGTTTTGCATTTTCAAAGAAATGTTTAAGGCTTTCTCTGCTAACACTGTTTTTTTTCATCACCATCTCTCTATTAGGATCTAGTCAGGATCTGTTTGCTTGATAATCTCCAAGAACCTTTCTGAAAATAAAACTTTCTGAGCATAAAAGTTTCAGGTTTATCTGTCATCATCCCAGTTTTCTGTTGCCGATCTTCCTTCTCTAAACCTGTTAGATATTTCAGACAGATACAAATACTCTTTCACGGATTCTAATTTCATTACGGTCGTAATGAAAGTTGTTTCCGAAATCGACTGACATTCAAGCATTTCATTTTATAAGCTAGCCTTTGCATGTTATGTTGAACCAAAATCACTAAAACAAACCACTGCATTGTTAAAGTCCTCTGAGTCGCTGCTGGAATTAACTAGAAGATCTTCTCCCCAAACAGAACCACCTGACATCATCCTGTCTTTCCTGAGAGGCTGCTACCAGAGGAGCTTTAGCTTTTCAGTTAAACACCAATATTTTCCAGCACCTCAAACATGTTTCCAGCGCTGGACTCTGGAGCAATCATGAGGTCAATGTCCCTCTTGTCTCCTAGAAAGGATGGGTAGGCCATGTTGATCAGCAGCCCGGCGTCGATCAGGTGAACTTGTTCTTTGGACTGGAGGCAATCAGGAACGGAAGCGTCTGTTGGCGACAAACACAGAGTTAATCTCAGACGGACTTCCAACGTTTCACTAACTCGACCTTTCCACGTCGCTTCAGAGAAACTAGAAGGACACGTGTCTTCTCAGGGCACTGCAGGTCTTCCTTAGATGGTTTTAGTTCTGGACTTGGTTGGTCCTTGGTTGGTCCCTGGCTGGTCCTTGGTTGGTCCTTGGTTGGTCCTTGGCTGGTCCTTGGTTGGTCCTTGGCTGGTCCTTGGCTGGCCCTTGGTTGGTCCTTGGTTGGTCCCTGGCTGGTCCTTGGCTGGTCCTTGGTTGGTCCCTGGCTGGTCCCTGGCTGGTCCTTGGCTGGCCCTTGGTTGGTCCTTGGTTGGTCCCTGGCTGGTCCTTGGCTGGTCCTTGGTTGGTCCCTGGCTGGTCCCTGGCTGGTCCTTGGTTGGTCCTTGGTTGGTCCCTGGCTGGTCCCTGGCTGGTCCTTGGTTGGTCCTTGGTTGGTCCTTGGCTGGTCCCTGGCTGGTCCTTGGTTGGTCCTTGGCTGGTCCTTGGCTGGTCCTTGGTTGGTCCTTGGTTGGTCCTTGGCTGGTCCTTGGTTGGTCGTTGGTTGGTCCTTGGCTGGTCCTTGGTTGTTCCTTGGTTGGTCCTTGGTTGGTCCCTGGTTGGTCCTTGGCTGGTCTTTGGCTGGTCCTTGGCTGGTCCTTGGTTGGTCCCTGGCTGGTCCCTGGCTGGTCCTTGGTTGGTCCTTGGTTGGTCCCTGGCTGGTCCTTGGTTGGTCCTTGGTTGGTCCCTGGCTGGTCCTTGGCTGGTCCTTGGTTGGTCCCTGGCTGGTCCTTGGCTGGTCCTTGGCGGGTCCTTGGCGGGTCCTTGGTTGGTCCCTGGCTGGTCCCTGGCTGGCCCTTGGTTGGTCCTTGGTTGGTCCCTGGCTGGTCCTTGGCTGGTCATTGGTTGGTCCTTGGTTGGTCCCTGGCTGGTCCTTGGCTGATCCTTGGCGGGTCCTTGGTTGGTCCCTGGCTGTTCATTGGTTGGTCCTTGGTTGGTCCTTGGTTGGTCCCTGGCTGGTCATTGGTTGGTCCTTGGTTGGTCCTTGGTTGGTCCCTGGCTGGTCCTTGGCTGGTCCTCGGTTGGTCCCTGGCTGGTCCTTGGCTGGTCCTTGGTTGGTCCTTGGTTGGTCCTTGGTTGGTCCTTGGTTGGTCCCTGGCTGGTCCTTGGTTGGTCCTTGGTTGGTCCCTGGCTGGTCCTTGGTTGGTCCTTGGTTGGTCCCTGGCTGGTCCTTGGTTGGTCCTTGGTTGGTCCCTGGCTGGTCCTTGGCTGGTCCTTGGTTGGTCCTTGGTTGGTCCCTGGCTGGTCCTTGGTTGGTCCTTGGTTGGTCCCTGGCTGGTCCTTGGCTGGTCCCTGGCTGGTCCTTGGTTGATTCTTGGTTGGTCCCTGGCTGGTCCCTGGCTGGTCCTTGGTTGGTCCTTGGTTGGTCCCTGGCTGGTCCTTGGTTGGTCCTTGGTTGGTCCCTGGCTGGTCCTTGGCTGGTCCTTGGCTGGTCCTTGGTTGATCCTTGGTTGGTCCCTGGCTGGTCCCTGGCTGGTCCTTGGTTGGTCCTTGGTTGGTCCCTGGCTGGTCCTTGGCTGGTCCTTGGTTGGTCCCTGGCTGGTCCTTGGTTGGTCCTTGGTTGGTCCCTGGCTGGTCCTTGGCTGGTCCTTGGCGGTCCTTGGTTGGTCCTTGGTTGGTCCCTGGCTGGTCCTTGGCTGGTCCTTGGTTAGTCCTTGGTTGGTCCTTGGTTGGTCCTTGGTTGGTCCCTGGCTGGTCCTTGGTTGGTCCTTGGTTGGTCCTTGGTTGGTCCCTGGCTGGTCCTTGGCTGGTCCTTGGTTGGTCCCTGGCTGGTCGTTGGTTGGTCCTTGGTTGGTCCCTGGCTGGTCCTTGGCTGGTCCTTGGTTGGTCCTTGGCTGGTCCTTGGTTGGTCCTTGGTTGGTCCTTGGCTGGTCCTTGGTTGGTCCTTGGTTGGTCCCTGGCTGGTCCTTGGCTGGTCCTTGGTTGGTCCCTGGCTGGTCCTTGGCTGGTCCTTGGTTGGTCCCTGGCTGGTCCTTGGCTGGTCCTTGGCTGGTCCTTGGTTGGTCCCTGGCTGGTCCTTGGCTGGTCCTTGGTTGGTCCTTGGTTGGTCCCTGGCTGGTCCTTGGCTGGTCCTTGGTTGGTCCTTGGCTGGTCTTTGGTTGGTCCTTGGTTGGTCCTTGGCTGGTCCTTGGTTGGTCCTTGGTTGGTCCCTGGCTGGTCCTTGGCTGGTCCTTGGTTGGTCCTTGGTTGGTCCTTGGTTGGTCCCTGGCTGGTCCTTGGCTGGTCCTTGGTTGGTCCCTGGCTGGTCCTTGGTTGGTCCTTGGTTGGTCCTTGGCTGGTCCTTGGTTGGTCCCTGGCTGGTCCCTGGCTGGTCCTTGGTTGGTCCTTGGCTGGTCCTTGGTTGGTCCTTGGTTGGTCCTTGGTTGGTCCTTGGCTGGTCCTTGGCTGGTCCTTGGCTGGTCCTTGGTTGGTCCTTGGTTGGTCCCTGGCTGGTCCTTGGTTGGTCCCTGGCTGGTCCTTGGCTGGTCCTTGGTTGGTCCTTGGTTGGTCCCTGGCTGGTCCTTGGCTGGTCCTTGGTTGGTCCTTGGCTGGTCCCTGGCTGGTCCTTGGCTGGTCCTTGGTTGGTCCTTGGTTGGTCCCTGGCTGGTCCTTGGCTGGTCCTTGGTTGGTCCTTGGTTGGTCCCTGGCTGGTCCTTGGCTGGTCCTTGGTTGGTCCTTGGTTGGTCCCTGGCTGGTCATTGGTTGGTCCTTGGTTGGTCCTTGGTTGGTCCCTGGCTGGTCCTTGGCTGGTCCTTGGTTGGTCCCTGGCTGGTCCTTGGCTGGTCCTTGGTTGGTCCTTGGTTGGTCCTTGGTTGGTCCTTGGTTGGTCCCTGGCTGGTCCTTGGTTGGTCCTTGGTTGGTCCCTGGCTGGTCCTTGGTTGGTCATTGGTTGGTCCCTGGCTGGTCCTTGGTTGGTCCTTGGTTGGTCCCTGGCTGGTCCTTGGCTGGTCCTTGGTTGGTCCTTGGTTGGTCCCTGGCTGGTCCTTGGTTGGTCCTTGGTTGGTCCCTGGCTGGTCCTTGGCTGGTCCCTGGCTGGTCCTTGGTTGATTCTTGGTTGGTCCCTGGCTGGTCCCTGGCTGGTCCTTGGTTGGTCCTTGGTTGGTCCCTGGCTGGTCCTTGGTTGGTCCTTGGTTGGTCCTTGGTTGGTCCCTGGCTGGTCCTTGGCTGGTCCTTGGTTGATCCTTGGTTGGTCCCTGGCTGGTCCCTGGCTGGTCCTTGGTTGGTCCTTGGTTGGTCCCTGGCTGGTCCTTGGCTGGTCCTTGGTTGGTCCCTGGCTGGTCCTTGGTTGGTCCTTGGTTGGTCCCTGGCTGGTCCTTGGCTGGTCCTTGGCGGTCCTTGGTTTGTCCTTGGTTGGTCCCTGGCTGGTCCTTGGCTGGTCCTTGGCTGGTCCTTGGTTAGTCCTTGGTTGGTCCTTGGTTGGTCCTTGGTTGGTCCCTGGCTGGTCCTTGGTTGGTCCTTGGTTTGCTCCTTGGTTGGTCCCTGGCTGGTCCTTGGCTGGTCCTTGGTTGGTCCCTGGCTGGTCCTTGGTTGGTCCTTGGTTGGTCCCTGGCTGGTCCTTGGCTGGTCCTTGGTTGGTCCTTGGCTGGTCCTTGGTTGGTCCTTGGTTGGTCCTTGGCTGGTCCTTGGTTGGTCCTTGGTTGGTCCCTGGCTGGTCCTTGGCTGGTCCTTGGTTGGTCCCTGGCTGGTCCTTGGCTGGTCCTTGGTTGGTCCCTGGCTGGTCCTTGGCTGGTCCTTGGTTGGTCCTTGGTTGGTCCCTGGCTGGTCCTTGGCTGGTCCTTGGTTGGTCCTTGGTTGGTCCCTGGCTGGTCCTTGGCTGGTCCTTGGTTGGTCCTTGGCTGGTCCTTGGTTGGTCCTTGGTTGGTCCTTGGCTGGTCCTTGGTTGGTCCTTGGTTGGTCCCTGGCTGGTCCTTGGCTGGTCCTTGGTTGGTCCTTGGTTGGTCCTTGGTTGGTCCCTGGCTGGTCCTTGGCTGGTCCTTGGTTGGTCCCTGGCTGGTCCTTGGTTGGTCCTTGGTTGGTCCTTGGCTGGTCCTTGGTTGGTCCTTGGTTGGTCCCTGGCTGGTCCTTGGCTGGTCCTTGGTTGGTCCTTGGCTGGTCCTTGGTTGGTCCTTGGTTGGTCCCTGGCTGGTCCTTGGCTGGTCCTTGGTTGGTCCCTGGCTGGTCCTTGGCTGGTCCTTGGTTGGTCCCTGGCTGGTCCTTGGCTGGTCCTTGGTTGGTCCTTGGTTGGTCCCTGGCTGGTCCTTGGCTGGTCCTTGGTTGGTCCTTGGCTGGTCCCTGGCTGGTCCTTGGCTGGTCCTTGGTTGGTCCTTGGCTGGTCCCTGGCTGGTCCTTGGCTGGTCCTTGGTTGGTCCTTGGTTGGTCCCTGGCTGGTCCTTGGCTGGTCCTTGGTTGGTCCTTGGTTGGTCCCTGGCTGGTCCTTGGCTGGTCCTTGGTTGGTCCTTGGTTGGTCCCTGGCTGGTCCTTGGTTGGTCCTTGGTTGGTCCCTGGCTGGTCCTTGGCTGGTCCTTGGTTGGTCCTTGGTTGGTCCCTGGCTGGTCTTTGGCTGGTCCTTGGTTGGTCCTTGGTTGGTCCCTGGCTGGTCCTTGGCTGGTCCTTGGTTGGTCCTTGGTTGGTCCCTGGCTGGTCCTTGGCTGGTCCTTGGTTGGTCCTTGGTTGGTCCCTGGCTGGTCCTTGGCTGGTCCTTGGCTGGTCCTTGGTTGGTCCTTGGTTGGTCCCTGGCTGGTCCTTGGCTGGTCCTTGGTTGGTCCTTGGCTGGTCCCTGGCTGGTCCTTGGCTGGTCCTTGGTTGGTCCTTGGTTGGTCCCTGGCTGGTCCTTGGTTGGTCCCTGGCTGGTCCTTGGTTGGTCCCTGGCTGGTCCTTGGCTGGTCCTTGGTTGGTCCTTGGTTGGTCCCTGGCTGGTCCTTGGCTGGTCCTTGGTTGGTCCTTGGCTGGTCCTTGGCTGGTCCTTGGTTGGTCCCTGGCTGGTCCTTGGCTGGTCCTTGGTTGGTCCTTGGTTGG
The DNA here is from genome assembly GCA_030533445.1 of Cyprinodon diabolis. Lineage (NCBI taxonomy): Eukaryota > Metazoa > Chordata > Actinopteri > Cyprinodontiformes > Cyprinodontidae > Cyprinodon > Cyprinodon diabolis. The sequence goes on from CM060077.1 coordinate 42,152,383, forward strand.
TCCCTGGCTGGTCCTTGGCTGGTCCTTGGTTAGTCCTTGGTTGGTCTTTGGTTGGTCCTTGGTTGGTCCCTGGCTGGTCCTTGGTTGGTCCTTGGTTTGCTCCTTGGTTGGTCCTTGGTTGGTCCCTGGCTGGTCCTTGGCTGGTCCTTGGTTGGTCCTTGGTTGGTCCTTGGTTGGTCCCTGGCTGGTCCTTGGCTGGTCCTTGGTTGGTCCTTGGCTGGTCCTTGGTTGGTCCTTGGTTGGTCCTTGGCTGGTCCTTGGTTGGTCCTTGGTTGGTCCCTGGCTGGTCCTTGGCTGGTCCTTGGTTGGTCCTTGGCTGGTCCTTGGTTGGTCCTTGGCTGGTCCTTGGCTGGTCCTTGGTTGGTCCTTGGTTGGTCCTTGGTTGGTCCCTGGCTGGTCCTTGGCTGGTCCTTGGTTGGTCCCTGGCTGGTCCTTGGCTGGTCCTTGGTTGGTCCTTGGTTGGTCCCTGGCTGGTCCTTGGCTGGTCCTTGGTTGGTCCTTGGCTGGTCCCTGGCTGGTCCTTGGCTGGTCCTTGGTTGGTCCTTGGCTGGTCCCTGGCTGGTCCTTGGCTGGTCCTTGGTTGGTCCTTGGTTGGTCCCTGGCTGGTCCTTGGCTGGTCCTTGGTTGGTCCTTGGTTGGTCCCTGGCTGGTCCTTGGCTGGTCCTTGGTTGGTCCTTGGTTGGTCCCTGGCTGGTCCTTGGTTGGTCCTTGGTTGGTCCCTGGCTGGTCCTTGGCTGGTCCTTGGTTGGTCCTTGGTTGGTCCCTGGCTGGTCTTTGGCTGGTCCTTGGTTGGTCCTTGGTTGGTCCCTGGCTGGTCCTTGGCTGGTCCTTGGTTGGTCCTTGGTTGGTCCCTGGCTGGTCCTTGGCTGGTCCTTGGTTGGTCCTTGGTTGGTCCCTGGCTGGTCCTTGGCTGGTCCTTGGCTGGTCCTTGGTTGGTCCTTGGTTGGTCCCTGGCTGGTCCTTGGCTGGTCCTTGGTTGGTCCTTGGCTGGTCCCTGGCTGGTCCTTGGCTGGTCCTTGGTTGGTCCTTGGTTGGTCCCTGGCTGGTCCTTGGCTGGTCCTTGGTTGGTCCTTGGTTGGTCCCTGGCTGGTCCTTGGCTGGTCCTTGGTTGGTCCTTGGTTGGTCCCTGGCTGGTCCTTGGCTGGTCCTTGGTTGGTCCTTGGCTGGTCCTTGGCTGGTCCTTGGTTGGTCCCTGGCTGGTCCTTGGCTGGTCCTTGGTTGGTCCTTGGTTGGTCCCTGGCTGGTCCTTGGCTGGTCCTTGGTTAGTCCTTGGTTGGTCCTTGGTTGGTCCTTGGTTGGTCCCTGGCTGGTCCTTGGTTGGTCCTTGGTTTGCTCCTTGGTTGGTCCCTGGCTGGTCCTTGGCTGGTCCTTGGTTGGTCCCTGGCTGGTCCTTGGTTGGTCCTTGGTTGGTCCCTGGCTGGTCCTTGGCTGGTCCTTGGCTGGTCCTTGGTTGGTCCTTGGCTGGTCCTTGGTTGGTCCTTGGTTGGTCCTTGGCTGGTCCTTGGTTGGTCCTTGGTTGGTCCCTGGCTGGTCCTTGGCTGGTCCTTGGTTGGTCCCTGGCTGGTCCTTGGCTGGTCCTTGGTTGGTCCTTGGTTGGTCCCTGGCTGGTCCTTGGCTGGTCCTTGGTTGGTCCTTGGTTGGTCCCCTACAATCAGTCTTTAAAGTTCAATCCTTGTACTAAAATATTCTATCATGATTTGTGAACATTAAGATCTAAAGAGAAGCGCCATCTCTTGGTCAGACGCTGTAATTCAGTGAAAGGGTGGAGTCAGAGTAAAATAATATTCAAGGGGGGGGGGTCACTGCAGTGGTTGGAAGTTGGAGGTGATTTCGCTGGGAGTTGCAGGGAAGTTGGCTGCCATTAGGCTTAGACTGGGAAGGGTCATTCTGAATGGCTGCGCCTGTAAACCTTGAACTGTTAAACATAATCCCAGAACCTGAAGCTGCCGCCTCCATGAGATGCTTAGATGTTCTGGATTGGTTCAGTGGGAAGCTTTACCTTTCAGTCTGTGCCCAAAAATTCTCCAGAACATAACTGAAGGATTATCTTTGGAAGGACAAACTTCTGCTTTTCTAACCCTGGGTTGAAAACCAGAGGAAACCAGCAGGAAGCATCTGGTTTAACTGGTTCCCACTTCAAACTAAATACTTTAACATATTGATGTTAAGCTTTTAAATGGCTGAATTGCTGCTTAATAACATTATTCTGTCTAAATCCTTTGAGGTCTGCCAACTCACTCTGGAACTGATAGAGGAAGTTGCTGGTTGTTCCCCACTCCCACTTCAGAATAAGAGGCACCAGTTGCTTTGTAAGGAAGGAAACTGGAGGAAACATATTGGAGAGGAATTAGTTTTCCTTCACAGTCTGCAGTGATGCTGCTGCAGGTCTGGTTCTGTGGTCTACAGACTGGATGTTCTGAAAGCTCCTTCCTCCAGACTTTGGCTCCAACTCTCAACAGCTTCCACCAGCTCCAGACTCCAGCGCTGAAACAGACGTGTCCTCTCCTCTGGACTCAGAGACTCCAGCAGAACGGACCGGTCATGGTTCACCTTGTCTGGAAGAGAAGGGCGGGGGACGTTCGTCAGTTTCTCCTCCAATCATCACTGGATGACAGAGACAAAGAAATGAAGAAACACTGAACCATGCAGGGTTTTCTGCAGCGTCTCCAGTTCACGCAGGGCGGTGGGATCCTTAATGGAGCTCGAGGTGAGACTTATCAAGTGATGGAGCACGCTGTACATGAGAAGATATTTCTGGACGGCGCCTTCTACAGGCACTGTAACAAACACACAGAGAAAAGGTATCGGGTAAATCCCCCACCGCGCCACCAACATGTGTGTGTTTCCAGCTGTGGTTACCGTTCAGCCAGGGAGGGAGGACTTCCATGACAGGTTCCTCATGAGCCGGAGCACAGCCTAAAATCCCTGCAGAGCAGAACCACAAGTTGACAGTTCATGGTTACTGTGGACATGGAGGACAGCAGGTATGTGGAGGAAAAATGCTGCTCAGATAGAATTTTGATATAGTCCTGTATGATAATGACCCATTTCCCTTCATTTCAATTCTATACAATTAATTTCTATAGCTCCAATTCACATCATGTCATCTCAGGTCACTTTCCAGTTCACCAGATCATCCAGTCAGATTGATTCAAAGTTTTCTATCTAAGGAAAACCAGCTGATTGCATCGACTCATTGACTCTTCAGCAATCCCTCACACTAAGCATGCTTGTAGCGACAGTGGAGAGGAAAAACTCCCTTTGAACAGGAAGAAACCTCCAGCACAGCAAACAGGAATTTATTTTATGTCATAAACTTACATAAATCTTAAATTTCTGAATAAATACTTTAGTGAGTGAAGGTTTCCTGAACCTGTTTGTGGATCGTTAGTCTGTCCAGTCATCAAAGGAAATCCCTCAGTTACAATCATTGAAACACCGCATTACTGAAGCTTTAACTCTGGAAGATAAAGCTTTATGCAAACAATAAACTGTAAACTGCTTCCCTGACTGCCTGGTTTCAACAAACACCTCAAATGTTTCTGGGTTTCCATCAGAATCAGGACATCCATGGTCCATTTAGAGAGCACCAATAACCTTTATGGTTGGGTGTGTGAATGGGAGGGTTTTGGCTCATGTCAGGGTTGTGAATCCAGAGCAGGAAGTACGAAGGTCAGCAGACCCACCTCCAGAGAGCAGACTAAGCCAGCGCTGGTCTTACTGGAGTCAGTGGGAATTATTGGCTTCTGTTGGTTAAAGGAGCTCTATGAATGCATTAATGCTGCTGAAACAGTCTGTAAGTCAGCAGCTCTGAGGATCTCGGCCCAGGTTTTCAGGACTCACCTTGGAGTCTGACCATGTCCATCTCTGCTTTCTTCTCTATCAGCTCCCCATTCTGGAACTTGCTCCCCAACAGGGGTGTGTGAACGAAGAGCTCTAGCTCGGTGAATCCGGCCTCATGGGGACTCACCTCGAACCATTTCCCTTCAGGACAAAGGAGAAGACTTCACCCTTTAGAAAGGTAAACCCCTCCTCCAGCGGCGGTGAGTGTTTACCTCCCAGCGGCCCGTTGGAGAAGCAGTGTTTCTCGATGGCGCAGTAGATGGGGTAAGGGTTACTGGCGTTCCTGCTGGCCTCCTCTGACAGAAGGCGTAGATCCATCTGAGGACGTATACCGAGTTTCTGTAAAGAATCATCACACCTGGGAGCTCAAGGTGTTCGCATGTCCAACCTGTTTCATGATACCGGCAGAGGTTAGGACTCCCCAGATGTCAGAGAGGGAGAAGTGCTCCTCCTTTGAGGTCTCAGCCAACCAGGCCAGAGCCTCCTCCAGCTCCACGCCGGGACCCGACAGCCTGGACACGGCCTCATCCATGTTGGAGCTCCACTGAGGGTCACTGTAGAGCGAGGCCATGGACCTAAGGAGGAACCAGGATTACAGAGATTGTAGAATTACACCTGGAAATGATTCCCTTTAGGTCATATTCTGGATCTAAAGCTGAAAGATGCTTCATTTCATTTTGATGATTAGCAGCAGAATAAAGGGCTGAACATCCTGAAACTGACCAATAAACGTGGAGCAACCAGCTATTGCTGCTCAGAGTGAGGCCTCCTGCATTTAGACTGCTGACGGGAGGCCGGGGGCGCAGCAGCTGCACAAATTCAACATTGAAGACCATTAAATATTGATGTGTTTGCAGTCTGAGTTTCCTCTCAAGACTACTTTCTTCTAGCACCAAATATATTTGACTTCAAAACTTGCATCATATTATTAGAGGAATTATTCAAAGAGAAAATGTCAGGAGGTTATAGCTGATGACTCTTCCACCCTCCAAGTGTTGAAAGAAGAAGATAGAACTTCCTCAGGCCAACCGTCCCGATGGCTTTAGATCGCTGGTCTGTATTCCCTGAAGGTTCTGCAGATTTTAGGTTTCTCTCTGCTTCGTCAGACCTGACTGATATGATCTCGTTACCGGAGCTGGGGGGGTCTGAGAGCTCTGAACTAGATGGAACTACCTGCAGCTGAGCACAGCAGCAGACTGATGACTGACTGAGGACACAACAAACATTCAGTTAGCTTCTAATGAGCTCCAGATGCTTCTTCTTTGTGGGGTTTCTGGTGGGCGGGGCTAAGCAGGGTGTGGGTGGAGAGGAGGGAGATGTGGAGCCATCAAGTCAGAAAAGCTGACACTAGAAGCTGTCACTGTTTCTGCATAGCTGTCTGAATATGAAAATAAATAAATATCGAAGGATTAAACTCCAAAGCTGGAAGGATGGATTATGAAGAACGAAAAGAGGTTTTCAGTCTGTTTCTACTTCCCATCAGTTTCCAGCTCATTCTGAGGAAATACGGCTGGTTGCTTAGTTACCATGTTGATCCAGAAACTCCTCCCAGGTAAAGCAGAGTGTCCAGCAGGGCTTCCTGTTCCAGCTGGTAGAGGAAGCCCAGCAGAGCCACCGCTGCCCTCTGACCTCCACCAGAAGCCACCAGAGCAATGTGAGGGACTGAGTCCTGGAAAAGAAACCAGGGAAAATCAGACCAGCGGCTCCTTACATTTCTGTTTGTTATATTTCTATTCATTTAGGATCTTTGTCAGTTTAGATCGATGTTGCGGCACTTATTACCCTGAGCTTTTTAGTTCGTTTAACTCAGAGCTCCTGCTGCAAAATTTCATTTTTACAGCAGAAACTGCATTTCAGAAAGTAAAAAAGAAAAAAAAGAATTAAACCAGTAAGAATTAATTTAATATATAATAATAGAACTGTATTAATCTCACTGTGGAGAAAGTTACCTCTGTATTTAACCCCGCCCCTTAGGGAGCAGTGGGCAGCCATTGTGCGGCGCCCGGGGAGCAGTGTGGGATTAAGGGTCTTGCTCAGGGACCCAGAATGAGGCTGCAGAGATTGATCTGGGAACTGCATCCTTCTCAGAGTGCACTGCTCCACCCACTAGGCCAACACTCCCCATACTGTATCTATAATGGTTAACACATTTATTAGTTTGTTATCAGCGGTGAAGAACGCATGCTGCTGAACTGGAGCGGGTTCATCTTTACATGAGTCTATTTCTTTAGTCTGTAGTGAGGAAATGAATTAGTCAAAGTTTAATCTTGATTAAATATATTCAACATTAATCAGGGGTTTTATGGCATCTTACTGGCTGATGTCCTTCAGCAAGTAGGTTGATAGTTCAAGTCCCAGCATGGAGTTTCTACGTTCTCCTCTTTGAAGTGGAGGTTCAAAAACATCAATGTCAGATGATTCAGTCCTCAGGACCAGCTGTGTCTCAAAGATTCATTTCCTCCTCAGTAGCAATTACATTATTCTATTCAGTTTATTTCTATAGCTTCACATCATGTCATCTCTGGTCACTTTATAGATCCAGATCAACCAGATCATCCAGTCAGATTGATTCAAAGTTTTCTATCTAAGGAAAACCAGCTGATTGCATCGACTCATTGACTCTTCAGCAATCCCTCCCACTAAGCATGCTTGTAGCGACAGTGGAGAGGAAAAACTCCCTTTGAACAGGAAGAAACCTCCAGCAGAACCAGGCTCAGTGTGAGCGGCCATCTGCTGAGGCCCACTGGGGTTCAAGGAGACAGAAGCAGAGCAATTAGGAAGCCTGTTAATCCGCCAGTTACTGAGGGCAGGTGTGAAGGAAACACCTAAAACCTGCAGGAAGGGTTCCAGAGGTGCACCGTCTGTAAGCAGGGCTCTGGTCTCTGTGTTGGACTGAGGAGCTGTCCAGGTCACCATGCTGCAGTTCCCTGTGTGTCAAAGTTCCCTCTGCAGTGCTGAGGACGCTCTATATGAGCCCTTTTCTTCTTCCCACCCTTCAAGAAGTCTGAGCACGCCGCATTTTATTGCTCTAGAAACGCTACACTGGTGTCACCTTGAACATCAGATACAAACAGGTTAGTTTTTATGTGAATAATATGAACCACATGCTTATTCAACAGAAGGCTGGATGCCAGTTTCTACTCAGAGAATACGAACAGAAAAGTCTTTCTTACCTCAGTGGAGTTGATTTGCAGACGGCTTAGTGCTTCCAGAACCAGTTGTTTTCTCCTGCTGACATACTGCTGTTCTCCGGCACACAGAGACGAGGAACGACGAACGGGAGTCTGGAGAGAATCCATGGCAGGTTTCAGTTTCCTCTACCTAATTATCAAGGTTTTAGCTGAGAGGAAACAGACTAACTGCTCTATCAACTCTGCTGTTCACTCTCCTCTGCCTCCAGAAATGGGATATTTCCGATTGGTGCAGGTGAATTATCGTCTTTATATGTTCGATTATCCTTTACTGTCTGATGCAGATGTTTAATAACAGCCTGCTGGTTGGTTCCCTCAACAATCATAGCAGCAAAGACCCATTAGAGTCTAGATAACACATCAATTCATAAACCAGATCACAAAAATAGATGATCCTTACCTGATCCATCCTCTTGACTTGTAGGACACATTCTAACAAGCTTGCTCGGATTTTCTAATCACAGAACAAAATGCTTCACAGAAAAGAGGAAAGTTTCCCTTTGTTTCTGTTCTCTGTTCGTTGTTCTGTCGAGTAATTGTCATGTAACTTCCACAAAACTCAGATACCACATCATGACGGGGACAACACCCTGCAATTGAGGAACATCAAGAAGCAGCTCCATGCAGAACGGGCCCTCCTATCTGTTAAGCCTGGAGTGGATGACAGTCCTCCCTGTAGAGCAGCGCTTTGCAGACCTGGTCCCTGGAACTTACTGTCCTGCTCATTCTGAATGTTTCCACCCATCTAACTCCAAGTACCGGGCGACTAATGAAGCGCAGCTGGATGCAGTCGTTGGATGAGGTGCTGAGCAGGACAGCAGGGCCTGATGGCGGAGTTTGAAAAGCACTGCTGCAGAGCTCACACTCAAACTATAAACCCTGTCTTCTGAATGAGTGGCTCACCTCAGAGGCTGTGGTGTTTCCCTCCATGTTCTCCGTCGCTTCCACCAGCACTGCACCTATAAGCAGCATTAGGCCCAGCCCTGACGCTGAAGAACCAGTATTTCCAGTCTGTTTCTGCATGCTAGCTTCCAGGGGTCTGCCTGCCTCTCTGCAGGGATGGCGTTTCTGGGAAAGTTGCACAAGAACATATTTCAGTAACGAATGAGAAGCCTCCTGGTGGCAGTCAGAGGGAAACAAACGTCCAAAGAGCAGAAACACATCTGGGATCGATTGTCCTTTGGAAGATCAGTCTGATGGGTGAAGAAAAAAGATGAAGCCGTTTGGGGAATCGGAGCATAAAGCAGAGAAATGATTATTAGATTGATTTAATGAAATCACAAAAATGTTGTAAAAACAAACTAATTTCTGCTCAGTGGATCCGTCAGACTGAGGAAATGATTTAGAGGGAACAACATCACAGCTGAACCCTTATTGGTCTGAAAGAAGATCAATCATCCTCTGATCTCCTGCTAACAGACTGGATTTTACTGCAGCGCAGCGTCTGCTGCTCTGATCCTCATCTGACCTGCTGAATCGCTTCGGGAGGCAGGGGGAGGGAGGGGGGGGCAGGGGGAGGCAGAGGGAGGCAGGGGGGGGCAGGGGGAGGCAGGGGGAGGGAGGCAGAGGGAGGCAGGGGGAGGCAGAGGGAGGCAGGGGGGGGCAGGGGGAGGCAGAGGGAGGCAGGGGGAGGCAGAGGGAGGCAGAGGGAGGCAGGAGGAGGCAGGGGGGGCAGGGGGAGGCAGAGGGAGGCAGAGGGAGGCAGGGGGGGGCAGGGGGAGGCAGAGGGAGGCAGGGGGAGGCAGAGGGAGGCAGAGGGAGGCAGGGGGGGGCAGGGGGAGGCAGAGGGAGGCAGGAGGAGGCAGGGGGGGCAGGGGGAGGCAGGGGGAGGCAGAGGGAGGCAGGAGGAGGCGGGGGGGGCAGGGGGAGGCAGGGGGAGGGAGGGAGGGGGAGGCAGGACGGAGGCAGAGAGAGGCAGGGGAAGGCAGAGGGAGGCAGAGGGGAGGCAGAGGGAGGCAGGGGGAGGCAGGGGGAGGCAGAGGGAGGCAGGGGGGGGGCAGGGGGAGGCAGGGGGAGGGAGGGAGGGGGAGGCAGAGGGAGGCAGAGGGAGGGAGGGGGAGGCAGAGGGAGGCAGGGGGAGGGAGAGGGAGGCAGAGGGAGGCAGGGGGAGGGAGGGGGAGGCAGAGGGAGGCAGGGGGAGGCAGAGGGAGGCAGGGGGAGGCAGGGGGAGGCAGAGGGAGGCAGGGGGAGGGAGGGGGAGGCAGAGGGAGGCAGGGGGAGGCAGAGGGAGGCAGGGGGAGGCAGGGGGAGGCAGAGGGAGGCAGGAGGAGGCAGGGGGAGGCAGGGGGAGGCAGAGGGAGGCAGAGGGAGGCAGGGGGAGGCAGGGGGAGGCAGAGGGAGGCAGGGGGAGGCAGAGGGAGGCAGAGGGAGGGAGGGGGAGGCAGAGGGAGGCAGAGGGAGGCAGGGGGAGGCAGGGGGAGGCAGAGGGAGGGAGGGGGAGGCAGAGGGAGGCAGAGGGAGGCAGGGGGAGGCAGAGGGAGGCAGGGGGAGGCAGGGGAGGGAGAGGGAGGCAGAGGGAGGCAGGGGGAGGCAGAGGGAGGCAGAGGGAGGGAGGGGGAGGCAGAGGGAGGCAGAGGGAGGCAGGGGGAGGCAGAGGGAGGCAGAGGGAGGGAGGGGGAGGCAGAGGGAGGCAGGGGGAGGCAGAGGGAGGCAGAGGGAGGCAGGGGGAGGCAGAGGGAGGCAGGGGGAGGCAGAGGGAGGCAGAGGGAGGCAGGGGGAGGCAGGGGGAGGCAGAGGGAGGCAGGGGGAGGCAGAGGGAGGCAGAGGGAGGCAGAGGGAGGGAGGGGGAGGCAGAGGGAGGCAGATGGAGGCAGGGGGAGGCAGAGGGAGGCAGGGGGAGGCAGGGGGAGGCAGAGGGAGGCAGGGGGAGGCAGAGGGAGGCAGGGGGAGGCAGGGGGAGGCAGAGGGAGGCAGAGGGAGGGAGGGGGAGGCAGAGGGAGGCAGAGGGAGGCAGGGGGAGGCAGGGGGAGGCAGAGGGAGGGAGGGGGAGGCAGAGGGAGGCAGGGGGAGGCAGAGGGAGGGAGGGGGAGGCAGAGGGAGGGAGGGGGAGGCAGAGGGAGGCAGAGGGAGGCAGGGGGAGGCAGGGGGAGGCAGAGGGAGGGAGGGGGAGGCAGAGGGAGGCAGAGGGAGGCAGGGGGAGGCAGAGGGAGGCAGGGGGAGGCAGGGGAGGGAGAGGGAGGCAGAGGGAGGCAGGGGGAGGCAGAGGGAGGCAGAGGGAGGGAGGGGGAGGCAGAGGGAGGCAGAGGGAGGCAGGGGGAGGCAGAGGGAGGCAGAGGGAGGCAGAGGGAGGGAGGGGGAGGCAGAGGGAGGCAGAGGGAGGGAGGGGGAGGCAGAGGGAGGCAGGGGGAGGCAGAGGGAGGCAGAGGGAGGCAGGGGGAGGCAGAGGGAGGCAGGGGGAGGCAGAGGGAGGGAGGGGGAGGCAGAGGGAGGCAGGGGGAGGCAGGGGGAGGCAGAGGGAGGGAGGGGGAGGCAGAGGGAGGCAGAGGGAGGCAGAGGGAGGGAGGGGGAGGCAGAGGGAGGCAGATGGAGGCAGGGGGAGGCAGAGGGAGGCAGGGGGAGGCAGAGGGAGGCAGGGGGAGGCAGAGGGAGGCAGAGGGAGGGAGGGGGAGGCAGAGGGAGGCAGAGGGAGGCAGGGGGAGGCAGGGGGAGGCAGAGGGAGGGAGGGGGAGGCAGAGGGAGGCAGGGGGAGGCAGAGGGAGGCAGAGGGAGGCAGAGGGAGGGAGGGGGAGGCAGAGGGAGGCAGATGGAGGCAGGGGTAGGCAGAGGGAGGGAGGGGGAGGCAGAGGGAGGCAGGGGGAGGCAGAGGGAGGGAGGTGATACTGTGAGTGCATGAGGAGGTCGGCTGATCGACCCTCTGGCAGCTTTTAGGAGGATCGTCCTCTGAAGTGTCATGAGATCCAGTTTGGGTTCATCAAAGGTGATGATGTCATCAGAGGGAATCTGCTGCTGTAAGTCGATCATTTCTTCTCCTTATTTGGTCACGTGACCCAGAATGGTTGTGATGTCAGACAGACCCGGGTCCTGCCATGGTGTGGAGGTAGAGCTGGTCACCCTCATACCGGTTGGTGCAGGTTTGATTCCTGTCCTGCTGACCTTTGCCAGATTTTTTTTTTTTTTTGCTTTATTGGCAATTCCCTGTAACGAATCAAACATCAAGCACAGATATACAACATTTAGTGAAATTATAACTTTAAGAAAGACGATACATAGAAGGTAAGAAATAAATAAAAATAAAAAAATGAAACAAACAAATAAATAAAATAAACATAAAATAATAATAGCTAGGGGTTTACATTGAGTTTAAAGTCATTTACAAAAGTGTATAATTTTATACCATTTTTTTCTTTATAAATTGAAGTGATTGAAAATACAAACAAAGTTCTTTAAGGAAAACGTTGAAGTTTGGCTTGGTCCTCATGTGTCCCCATCATGAGTAACACATTAAAGGCTGGGTCCTGCAGCTTATCTGTCATTGCTAGTCCAAACAAAACATCCTCTTGGTCCAGATGAGAAGGAGATTCACATTTAGATGAACACCACAAGCAGAAATCTTCCCAGAAAACTTTCCTGTACAGACAGTCAAAAAAGAGGCGACCAACAGTTTCACATTCACAGAAGGTTCGATCATTTTCTTCAAAACCAAACCGGAGCCTCAGAAATTCCTTGGAAGGATAAATGTCAGGGATTACTTTGAAATGGACTTCTTTAACCTTTGGAGCAACAGGAACCTGTAGATATTTACTCCACAGTTTTCCCACTTTCTCTTTAGGAAAATGCTTGGAGATTAGGTTTCTGTGGGATGCACCTTTGCCAGATGTCTCCCTGTAACCCAGTTTCCTGTCTACTACCACTTCCTGTCTGCTTTCAAAATAAAGGCCATAAAGTCTAATATCAGACAGATTCATCTCATCTTTGAACTGCTGTCATACGTCGGAGCGTACTTTTTAATCAGGCACGCTGCAGGATGTCTAAACAGGAAAACAGGAGAGGAGAGACTTTTTAAAAAGTCTAATTATTCAAGTGTAACATGCTTCCTGTAAAACCTGGAGCAGCAGATCCTCTTCACCAATCATAAATCCTTCAAATTTTAATAGTTTCATTCAAAGTGCTTTTAAATAACATTGCTTATTATTTTATATTATTATTTAAAAAAACAACCAATGAATGTGATCGAAGCTCCTCATTATAAAACAATGTGTTTTTAATTCACATCCGTATCATAAAATTGGATTTTTTTTCACCCTAATTGATCCAATTCTTCACGCAAAACGGGAAGGAAGGCTGTCAGTCAGGAAGCGCAATAACAAGTGACATGAACTAGTTTATCTGCCAAGCGACCTCCATTCCAAAGGGGGGGACCCGTTCATCCGTTTCTATCTGCATGTTTTCTAAACTAAAACCAGGCTTTGTTGGGCTGCTGGATAAAACCTGGAACTAAACGCTATTCCTGACATTTTGGATTGAAAAAGCTTCCTGGATGGAAGAGAAACGTCTTCAAACTTAGAAACAAAGTCCAGTGGATTGATTTGAACTTTTTGGAATTTATCTAGCAGGTTTTCATCAATATTCTTACCTAAATGATAAGTTATCCCACCTTTCTGATGATTTTCTTCATGCAGGACCAATCCTGCCATAATTCAAAATTCACAAAGAAATAAATAATTGACTCATAATAATAAATTGCTGATGGCTTCACATTAAAATCAGTGACCAATTAAATGCAACTGTCAGGACTCCTGTCTGTGTGGTTAGTGTTTTGTGTGTTTGTCTCCCTTCCTCCACCAGGAGGCGCCTGGTTCTGGTCCGCCTCCTCACACACCTGCTGATGGTTTCCTCGTTAACGGAGCGCTCTTAAGCTGCTGACTGCCACTACCTCGACGCCAGAGTGTTGCCAGTGTTGGGTACTCTATCCAAGCTGAGTTTTGCTGAATCAAACAGAGTTTTTGTCAACCTGAGTTTTAACCTCGTTTTTTTGTCCTTGCCTCTCGGCAGGAAGTCATCCTGCAACTGGATGTTTTGGACCTTCTCTCCCTGGAAGGATCTTTGGAGAATCAAGCTGAGCTGAGGATTGAAGGGTGTGATCCTGATCAAACCATTTCCCCAAGGAATGTCTGGGGCTTCTCTCTGAGCAGGGGATTCATCTCCACAACACCCCGTTCAAGTACTACAAACAACTGCATTCTGGGTAAACCCTGTCCACCCTCCATCGAACGAGACAAACAGTGGAACAACCCCACACCGACTGGAGTCAAAGAGTCATCCATTTTCTGGAAACGTGAGTCTGCAATCTATTTCTCCTCTTCAAGTTCGAGGATCAAATTTCCCACTGAGCCTGAACTAACCGCAGTGTCTTCCCCTCACTTTCCAGTTCCTGTTGAACAGTGTTCAGAGCAACACTGGATTCATCACAATCTTCTCAATAAACCTGTTAAACTTTCCCCTGGTCTCTCTGTGCTTTTCTGCATGTGGGTCCGAGCTCTTGATTAAAATCATAACAGCAACAAACTGAAGCAAACTAAAACAATTAGAAAATGATATAAAAAGGGAATAAACACAAGAAAATAAAAGGTTAGGAAAAATAAAACAGCAATACATTTACTAGAAAGAATTTTCATTTTGTACACAGACTGTATACAAAATTAAATTTAGTTTAGTTCAGCTTTCAGAACATTTCCATCCATAAAGTTCAGCAGAGATCAAATCTAAACAATGTGGGAGAAAAAAACATGGAGCAAAAAACTCATTGATCTGGAAGTTCAGAGCATTAATATATATGGTGCAGATATGCAGTATTGTTGGTTTAATATGTTGGGTGAAAAAAGTTTTCAACTATGTAGTCCAGTTAAATAAAATGGAGATCGATGGATTTTACTCAGTCGGCACTTTATTTACTTTGCAAAGTAGAGGAGAACAAAACATCCACAGCATGATGGTCTGACTGTTCTGACTTAGAGATGTTCCTTTGCTTCAAAGGCAGAGTCAAAACAATCACACACACTTTGGTTAAACCTTGATAAAGGAAGAGCTTTATGGGGAAAAGTTTGTTTATAACCATCCCTCACTAAGACATTTTATGGCCTTGCAGGTTAAACTGAGTTAATAAAAAAAAACATTTTTAGAGAGCAAAGAGCATACATCAATATATGAAAGAAGAAATTAATAGAAATAAAATTTTCCGACAACAGATTATATCAGTGTGATGCAGAGTCTATGATTTAGAGTTTATCCATCAGTTCCTCAGTGTGATGGCGGTGGGGAAGAAGCTGCTGCAGAACCTGCTGTCCTGCATTGAATGCTGTGAAGCCTCTTCCCAGAGGGCAGCAGGGAGAACAGTCCATGGTGGGGGGGTGAGGGGTCATTGATGATGTCACGGGACACGCAGCGCTGCGATGAAATGTCTTTAATGGAGGGAAGAGGAGCCCCCATGATCCTCTCTGCTGTTCTCACCTTCTTCCAGTCTGAGGCGCTGCAGCCTCCACACCACACAGTGAGACAGCTGCTCAGAACGCTCTCTATGGTGCTTCTGGAGAAGGTGGGGAGGATGGGGGGGCAGGAAGTCCAAGCGCTTCTGGGCCCTTTGGAACAGTGAGGTGGTGTTTCCAGTCCAGGTGAGGGTGTCTGTGATGAATGTGGTGCTGCTGACCACCTCTACAGCTGAGCTGTTGATGAGCAGTGGAGCGTGGTTAGGCCGCTTCTTCCTGAAGTCCACCATGATCTCCTTGGTCTTCTCCACCTTCAGGATCAGGCTGTTATCTCTGCTCCACCAGCTGCTCCACCTCCTCTCTGTAGTCCAGGTCGTTGTCGTCTCTGATGAGGCCCATGTGACTGTGGGCAGGAGAGGAAGATGCTGAGCTTGTTGAATGGATTCAGTTCATTGGTTCTGTCCAGATGTCCATCTGTCTGATCGTCTTTCTGGGATCTTCTTCATCTCTGATCTTCTTCTGCTGGAGCTGGTTTTCCAGCCTCTTTGCCTCCTTGCTTCCTCGGATCTTCAGTTGCTTTTCTATTCTCCTCATTCTTTCAGCTGTTCCTTCAGATCACTGGTGGTTTATTGTTTTAGGAAGCGTCTCGCTGTGGAGACTAACTGAGAGCTTTTTCTACATCTGAACTGAAACTGGAGAGTTTATATCAAAGGTTCTCTTGTAATCTTTTTTTGTTTTCAAAGATAATATTTGAACCATATAAAATATTTATTTTCATTCATTCTAATAAAATCCGACCTGAGCAGAGCATCCCCATCATCCAATGAAGATGTGGTCCCAGTAACAACATAAACATTGAAATAATAAAATAATTGCAGCCTGAATCATCATCACAGCAGAATCTCCACTGGACCCTGGAGCAGAGCTGCAGCCAAAGTTTGAAGCTCTGGGAAAGTTTCACCCGATCAGGAAGGATGAGAGCTTCCCTGATGCAGCAAAGACTGAAAATCTGACTGAAATAGCTCATTCTGCTGCCAGTCGCCACCCAGTGGCCAGGCTGGGAATTGCTCTCTGTGTAAATCCAGGATGATTTGATGAGATAACTGGGAGCTGAATAACTGGGTTGGTTTGAGGAAATGGTTCCAGATAGGATAACTATATGGGAGCAGTTTGTAAAGTTAATCAGTCAAACATTAGCAGAAATATTTATGCTTATTTAGCGCATTTTAAGAGAAAAATAAGCAGGTTATTTTTTCCAAGTAACTTTTTTACTATGTCATTCATTCATCAACATAAATCTTATTTTGCTGAATAAATATTTATTTAAAATAATAAATATTTAATTTTCAAATTAAATATTTTGGGGTTTTTTTCAAATAAATATTTACTTCCAAATAAAATATTTATTTAACAAACTAAACATTTAGCTAATATGCAAATTGACTTGCAAAAAAGCGGAAGTGAACTACCAAAGTAAAAGCTTCTGTATGGCGTCTTCATCACACTGAAAGACAACAAAAGTTAGTTTATGAAAAAAATGTGATTAATTCCAAAATGGAAGCTCCTCACCGAAATGTTTTTATTTGACTGTATATATTTAAGTTACGAAATGGTCAAATGTTTAATGTTATGTTAACCTGCGTCACTGTGTTACCATAGCAACGACTGATTTCCCTTTGCAGGAGGGAAGAGGCCTTCCTGTTTCTGGCCTGGGAGTTGTATAGAGATCCCCAGGCTTTTACTTTGGTAAACTAGCTGTATGTTTAGTTTTAGATTTAAATTCAGTTCGTTAAATAAATATTTTATTTGGAGCTAAATATTTATATAACAAATTAAATATTTAGTGTGGAGCTAAATATTTTGTTTTAAAAATAAAATTTTTAATTTTCAAACTAAATATTTATACAAAAAAGTAAGAATTTTTGATAAATTAATAAATGACTTGGAAAAAATAACTTGCTTATTTTTCTCTTAAAATGCGCTAAATAAGCATAAATAATTCTCCTAATGTTTGACTGATTAACTTTTCAAACTGCTCCCATTTAACTGGAGTGTGTGTGTGTGTGTGTGTGTGTGTGGGGGGGTAATTATAATAATTTGTTTTAATTATAATGCCTTTCAGAACACCATGGGTTATTGTACAACAGACATAATCCTAAATAAACAAAACCAGAGTTTAATAGTTTGCATCGTTGCTTGGAACATTTTTTGATGATTAACTTTGTGAATCATCGTCGTTTATAAACCAAAGATTAAATGAAACCAGTGAAGCCTTTCTCTGCTCTGCTCTCCATGGTGATGAGGATGAGGAGGCTCAGCAAGGTGGATGGAAGAGGAAGATCTGAGGATCTGAGCGGAGGAGGAGGAGTTCATGTTAATGTCCTTCATGTTTCCAGAGAGAAAGATAATCCTGGGATCAGTCATCAGCAGATTAAATCCAGACGAGCTCCTTTCATCTGCAGGGAAATTCAGGAATTTATCAAAACCAACGTTTTCCAGGGAAAAATAAAAAGTCTTTATTTAGCTTAACATCATTATTGTCCAAATGTTGATGAAATCTCGCAGTAATATTTCATAGGAGGGAGAGAGTTAAGCTGTTAGTTAGTTAAACATCCTTATTGTGATTTAGTTCATCATGTTTGTCAAATCAGAAATATTTCAAATGTTTTCTCCTCTTTTCCTGGTTTGTTATGAGAGGAAAGCTGTTAGGATGATCAATGCCGGCTGCTTTTCATCTGCAGCTCAGTTAATAGACCAATTAGATTCTTCTTCTATGGTTCCTGTACTGATCCTATTAAGGACTCCTAAAAGCCTGAGACACGAAGCCGTTCAGGTCCGCGCAGGGGCGGATCTAGAAAAATATTTATGGGGTGGCGAGAGGGGGGCAGGAATTATTTCAAGGGTGGCATCATATGACATTTGTTTACACTGAATTTAATAGTTTGGTGAGAATAGTATGTACAGTCAGTGTTTCATGTGAAACAGTTTATATTAGGAGTACAATGTGATCTCACTTAATACGAGATAGAAGAATAACACTACTTCTAGAGGGGCCTTATGACAGGAAAGGTATTAAGGTAAGACACAGGTGCTGAGTCGCAGATGTGTGAGACTGACTGTCAGAGAGGCAGCTTTGCAGCATTTGCACAAGAAGAAACTATAGAAAGAAAAAGTTTCCCATCATAGATCTATGGACTGAGCTGCACTACAGTGAGCAGAACTACACAGTAGAAATAAATGGGTCAAGGCTCCAAACAAGGTACCAGACATCCATGTAATGTTTACTCTGAACACACATTTACCCCATTTGTTCCTCAGTAACTTGACATACAGCAGGTAAGGCAACATGAAAGGGACATTTCATGCATGTAGATCTGCTGTAGATAGAGCTGCTGTATCAACAAATCAACAAAAAGGCAGGTACTGTATGTTACATCAAAATCTCCACACATCTGAAAAGAAGCAACATAAAAATACATTTTGCTTCCAGTCTGAAAAAGTACAAAACATTTAGTGAGTAGGTTCATACAGGTCATTTCTGGATAGTTTCATGCTATATATACAAAAAAAGAAACAACAACGCTGCTTCATATTAAGCAGGATTCACACCAGTATCACATTTTTAACTTTTAACACTTTTGGTTTTATTAAAGGAAATATCAGATTTTCTCAGGTGCCAAAAAAAAAATGTAGCAGCTCTGTAAAGGCTCAGCAGAGAGCAGAACATAAAGTTAACATGACTATAACAGCTGAATGCAGCGATTTCCATGTTGCTCAGCAAAACGCTTCACTAATGTATTTAGATCCAATGTCTTTGTGCGTTTTGATTTGAGTTCAACCAAACTTGATCGTCTCTTTTCTGTCATAGTTGACCGAAAATATATCTTCATGACTTCTGAGACGTCAGGCCTAACTAACATCATAGATAGAGAAATAACGTTCTGCAACCTGATTTTTAGCATCTGTAAATCAGCAGCTATGCTAGCAACATTGTGCTTTCATTATGATTTAATTTCTCTATAGATAGACCTACCGCCAACTGGTGTGGCAGCAGGGGTGGCAAGGCTGTCATTTAGGGGGGCATTTGCCACCCTATGCCACCCCAGTAGATCCGCCTATGGGTCCACGTATTTTCAGGCAATTCGTTTGTTTTCCTTGAAAACCAAAAACAGATTCTACTTCAGTTTTTCTGTTTACAAACCAAAAACGGAAGTACAATCCGTTTTTGGTTTTCAAGAAAAAAAACGAATTACCTGAAAGTACGCGGACCTCAGACAGCTGACGCCGCCCGGGTTTGATTTAATAGGGCTCGGGATCCGCGTTGCATTGTGGGACGTTGCGGCCATATTGAGGGCTACGTGAACGTAAACATAACTCTGATACAACGTTGTTGAACGAAGAGACGTAGCAGTAGAGAGAAAAAAGATGTTAAAATCCCGAAAAGGATCTGGAATTTACCGGGACACATTAAATAGAGAAGCCAGGGACCGGTATGTTGACAAAATCAGCATTATTAATAATTTGGATCCATATGATCCAGCATTGGATCCAGCAAACAGTGGGAACACAGTAATCCGTACGAAGGTAAGCTGTGCTCAGACGGGCTCTGGAACCTGCTAGTTTAGTAACTGCTAACCGCTAGTGCTAACAACCACTCACGCATGTAATGTCCTTTTAACTAGCTGCTATGTGTTTCAAAGGTGTAGTTAGTAACGTTAACTGCCAACCCTCCCTAAACCCTCCGGGTTTCTCACGTATTTGAGCCTTTTCCCGCTGCCGATTTTATTATTTTCCCGTAAAAGATCCCAACCTTGAAGGAAAGAAACAATGTAGGCTATAAAATAAAACCGTGCATCTTTAACAGAATGAAAATGCAGGGAACACACTCTCACTGACATCGGGATACTGTGGAAAGTTATGTTCGGTCGTCTTACAGCCGCGATCCAAGCTAGCCGACGACTCTTTAGCTCTGACGCTTGGTCTCCGTGGTTACGCCTCCAGGCAGGAAAGCGGTGGAAAGTTAACCCATTTTCTATGTTGTTCCCATGGCGATCATGTGTTGCGCTGTTACAGCCCACAATACAGCAACGGTTTACCATGGTTGAAACCAAGTTAAGGTGAAATTAATCAAATTAAAACACGGCTGAGAGGGAGTACAGTACGCGGTAGTCATAGGCAGTAGTCTGAGCAGCGGTAAAAGAGGCATTCAAGATGGCGGCGATGCAAAGTGCTTACGTCATGACGACCAAGCCCTATACAAAAAACCAACAAACAGTCATATGGTCTGCACACCGGATAATTATTATGTTCAAAACCACCCGATCAAATTAATCCTGTTTTGTCCAAATCCTGAAAATAACAAGTGTCTGTCAAAATCATTATATCATTATAAAAATCATTATAATAAATAGTTATTGTCACGTCACCCTGACAACGTTACAAAGTCAATGAACAGGTTTTATATCTGGATTTACAGAAATTCAGGCTTTCAGACACTTTTCTAGAAGTTTATTCCAGATCAGTGGAGCAGGAGAACTAGAAGCTGCTTCTCCATGTTTCATTTTGGTTCTGATCCAGTAGATCTGAGAGGTCTGGCTGCCGAACCCCTTCCAGCTGGTCTGTAATGTGTTTTGGAGCGAAGCCACTTAGTCATTTCTAGACTAGCAGGAGAAAATTCTGTTCTCTAATATATGGAGAACCAGAGGAAGGACTTTAGCAGCAGGCTGATGTGATCTACTTTCTATAGTTCTAGTGAGGACGCAAGCAGCAGCGTCTGGATCAGCTGTCTGATCTACTTTCTATAGTTCTAGTGAGGACGCAGGCAGCAGCGTCTGGATCAGCTGTCTGATCTACTTTCTATAGTTCTAGTGAGGACGCAGGCAGCAGCGTCTGGATCAGCTGTCTGATCTACTTTCTATAGTTCTAGTGAGGACGCAGGCAGCAGCGTCTGGATCAGCTGTCTGATCTACTTTCTATAGTTCTAGTGAGGACGCAGGCAGCAGCGTCTGGATCAGCTGTCTGATCTACTTTCTATAGTTCTAGTGAGGACGCAGGCAGCAGCGTCTGGATCAGCTGTCTGATCTACTGTCTATAGTTCTAGTGAGGACGCAGGCAGCAGCGTCCGGATCAGCTGTCTGATCTACTTTCTATAGTTCTAGTGAGGACGCAGGCAGCAGCATCTGGATCAGAGAATAAAGTTCATCTGTTGACAGTATATCCCTGCTTAGGCATTCAGTAGAAGCTCATGGACAGCTGTCTATTGCTGTCATAATAAATAATAACAAGAATGGCATGTTTCTTCATCAGCAGAACATAATCACTATCAACTAATCATTGTATCAATACTATTAGAATAATCTCCAAATATCAATACAGCTTACTTGATGTCTATTTTTTTCCTCCATGTTTAAGAATATATGTATATTTTTGGTTTTTGGGGAATTTAAGAAGTGTCCTTGGTTCACCAGATATGCTCAGTAGAAGTTCAGAACAATTATGGTTTGCTTGGTATGAAATAAACCACTCTTATAAAACTTTTTCTGTTGTTTGTGATTCAGTGAAAAGTTTACCTGGACAATGCTGACATCTGCTGGTGAAGAACCAGTACTGCAATAAACCAAAGCAAACCTCAGATGTTTGTTTGTTTATGTCCTCTGTATCATTGTATCATTTTGACAGGAATCATTTTGAAATAATTTGACAGGAATCATTTTGAAAGGATGCAATCAGTTTTTAATCGTAAAGGTGACACTGGAGGGTTGTGATGTTTCACGTGTGGAGAGATAAAATGCCAGATGTTGCGCTCTTCCCAGTTCATCTTTTTTTTGTATTGTTTTTCCGCGTATCCATGCTTGGATATAAGACAGCTAATATGAACATATTGGATATATGATCATACATAAATATGTATATATATATATATATATATATTCGGCCTCAGATTATATATATATGTATTTATATATATATATATTTATATATGTATATATATGTATATATTATATATTTATATATATATACATATATGTATATATATGTATATATATATATATATATACATTCTGTCAGCAACAAATACGGCCTCCCAGACATCACCCCCCCCACCCCCATCTGGTATCTGAGAAGGAGCCACAGGTTCTCCACAGGGTTTGGCTGAGATGAGGAACTAAACAGCCCAGGAATAACCGTATCCAGGCTGCAGGAGAACGGCTTCCTGTTAGCTTCAGTGAAAACTGCAGCAGTAATATAACATCTATTACATTTTTAAAGCTGATTGTGAGACGCTCAGAGAATCTAAACTACTTAAAACAGTCGTGCACAAGTTTTCTGTGACCTCTTTGTCCAGAAAACACTTTACGGTGAAAGCTTCGAAGCTAAGCTCTGCTCTGCAGTCTTCAGTCCTGTTCAGGAAGTGATGAAGATGCTCTTCATCATCAGACTCAGATGAACTGTTGATTTTCATGCTGGTAGTTTTCTCTCCAGCAGAGGAACTGGGGCCTAACTGGATTCCACCTTCATCTCTGGATGGTCTAGTTTTATGCCGACATCCAGGAGTCTACAGACGAAACCATCAGCACCGACAGGATCTCCCTCCCTCAGCCTCCTGGTCTGGTTCCACTGGAATAAACCCAGTATGACCAGTAGCCTTCAGCAGCAAACAGTTCTGCTTGGAGAAGATGAACACATGAAGAAGCTTCAGGACCACTGATAGGAGCTCTGACATCCACAGAAAGTAGCACACAGGTCATGGAGGTCAGGAAGCAATCAAAGCAGACCCATGGCTTCCTCTCTGCTGATTGGTTCCTCAGGGTATGAATCACTAGCTGCCCCTCTGAGATCCACCTCAGATAGAGTCTGCAGGGAGATCTTTTCATCAGACCACAAAATCTGCTCCAGGCTGGACAAACGCCACCGCAGTAGAACATCAGAGGTCCTCATGTTTCACCTGGACTCGGCTGCTTGTGCTTCACCACTGGAGGTTGTTCACACAGAAGAAGAAAGGCAGATGATTTACTGACTGGTTGGACCAGAGGAAAATGAATGACAGAACAGCACCGGTCCAGATCAGACAGAAACAGGAGGCGGTGCTGCTCAGAAACCAGACCCATCTCTGCTGGTTTCTACCCTGAAGACCTGCAGCGTCCAGGACTCACAGAAGACCTGTGATGATGATTATCCTACTCTTCATCGCGCTCCCAGGAGGAGACGTTCAGCCTCGGCATGAAGGTGGTTCCATGGCTGGTGGACATCAGAGATGTGATGATGTCAGGTCCATCCCGGTGATGTTTGGACCCCAGAGTGAGGAGCTTTGCTCTATTTCTGGATGATGAAGCAGAAAAAAAACTAAGCAGCAGATTTCTGGCTCTACATTCAACCCAGGAATGAAATCAGCTTCTAGCTGTTGTACATCTGTGATCGCTTTAATAAAACCTTCAAAGCTGTGATGTTCAAACTGGGCATGTTGAGCTGGGAGGAGTGGAGACACTGTGGAGTAAATGGAGCTGGGCTGGGCTGATGGTGGGGGGTGCAGAGCGTCTGAGCGTTGATCGATTCCAGGCTCAGGATTTTCCAGACTGACTGAATGGTGGAGGTCAAAGGTCGGCTGCTCTTGTTTCCTATGAAAGAGCGGCTGTGTGTGAGTGTGCTTCGCTGCGAGCTCATGTGGAGCGGTAAATATGGCCGCGTGTTTGCCCAAAGTCTCGCTGAAAGACGTTTTTGTTGGTTTCTTTATTTTTTTTCATCAGGTTGAGCTGCAGGAAGAAACTGGACTAAACTGAAGTCAGGAGGCATCAGCAGCTTAAAAACACCTGACTGAGTTTAACAGGCTCAGATCTTCATTCTCCACTCTGATGCTTCTAACTGTGGACATTTTTGAGGGACATGATAAAAAGTTCTGATTGTGAAGCAAATGTTAGCATCATTATTGGAGCTAATCTGCTGAAAGCAGGGGGGGGGGGGGTCTAATGGCTGCCTGTCTGACATCTGCCATGTTTTGATCTGCTGCTGAGACGCCCATCTGCAGAAAATTACTGTAGGCAGGAAATGAGCCACCCAGCTCACTGAGATGCTGCTAACTTAGAAAAACAAGCTAACTTAGTGCAACATGCTAACTCAGAGCAACATGCTAAGTTAGAATAACATGCTAACTCAAAGCAACATGCTAACTCAAAGCAACATGCTAACTCAGAGCAACATGCTAACTCAGTGCAACATGCTAACTTAGGGCAACATGCTAACTCAAAGCAACATGCTAACTTAGTGCAACATGCTAACTCAGAGCAACATGCTAACTTAAAGCAACATGCTAACTTAGTGCAACATGCTAACTCAGAGCAACATGCTATCTTAAAGCAACATGCTAACTCAGAGCAACATCCTAACTTAAAGCAATATGCTAACTTAGTGCAACATGCTAACTCAGAGCAACATGCTAACTTAGTGCAACATGCTAACTCAGAGCAACATGCTAACTCAGTGCAACATGCTAACTTTGAGCAACATGCTAACTTAGGGCAACATGCTAACTCAAAGCAACATGCTAACTTAGTGCAACATGCTAACTCAGAGCAACATGCTAACTTAAAGCAACATGCTAACTTAGTGCAACATGCTAACTCAGAGCAACATGCTATCTTAAAGCAACATGCTAACTCAGAGCAACATCCTAACTTAAAGCAACATGCTAACTTAGTGCAACATGCTAACTCAGAGCAACATACTAACTTAGTGCAACATGCTAACTCAGAGCAACATGCTAACTTAAAGCAACATGCTAACTTAGGGAAACATGCTAACTCAAAGCAACATGCTAACTTAAAGCAACATGCTAACTCAGTGCAACATGCTAACTCAGAGCAACATGCTAACTTAGTGCAACATGCTAACTCAGAGCAACATGCTAACTTAGTGCGACATGCTAACTCAGAGCAACATGCTAACTTAGTGCGACATGCTAACTCAGAGCAACATGCTATCTTAAAGCAACATGCTACCTCAGAGCAACATGGCTGTGCAGATGAGCATGCGGCGGCATGCAGAGGCTGCAGCTAACACTCAGAGAGAGAAAGGATAAAGAGAGGGGGGGGTGGGAGCAAAGAGTGAGAGACAGAGTAAGTGGCACCCCACCCCTCCCCTCGCCACCCCTCCTCTCTTTCCTTCCATCACTCTCCCAGCCAGCCACTGCCCCTCCCCCCACCTGGGACTTGAACCCGTGACCTCCCTGGTGAACGAGTTCAAGGGAGGAACCCAGGCTGCTGCTGGGGGGGGTGAACGACCTCAGCCGGGTTCAGCCATGTGTGCAGAGGCATGTTTATTTTTGGGTTTTCTCAAACACTGCTTCTCTTAGCTGGAGGCTTGGAGCAGAAGAAGGAGAAGAGAAGGAGAAGCTGCTCAGAACGGACCTGGAGAGTTCTGGGAAATTCCACTCACAGCCGCCGGGTTTCTAATTATCACTGAGTGTGTGTTGGCTAGCTGCGGGGTGTGTGAGTGTGTGTTGGCTAGCTGCGGGGTGTGTGAGTGTGTGTTGGCTAGCTGCGGGGTGTGTGAGTGTGTGTTGGCTAGCTGCGGGGTGTGTGTCTGCATCCTGATACCTGCTCCAGACTGGATCAATACTGGAATCTAATTGTCTCCTTCTTGCCTTGTGGCAGTCAGCCATGCAGCTCTGCACACTCACACCCATGCATGTAAAACACACACCCTCAGACACACACCAGAGAAATTATGAATGAAGATCCACCATGGCTGCCATGATGACAGGCGGCCCTGTTGTTACTGTCTGGGCGTTCCTCCCCAGCGCCGCATCAGTGTGGCCAAACATCCGCTGACACTCTGTCACATCGCATCACATCCAGGCATGGCGGTCTGCCGCTCTGAGGAAGAGGCAGGATGCTGAGCGGCGCCCGGCCCGGTTCAGGCTGACTTACCTTCCAGATGATGCTGTGGCCGAGCAGCAGCGTCTCCGTCCCGCCGTCTCTCTGATTCCCTCCCCCTCTCTCTGCTCCTGCTCTGTGGCTGAACTCGCTCCTTGGTTTACTCTGCTCCTCTTCTCCCGCTGCTTCCTCTGACGCTGTGAGCTGAGAGGCCGAGGAGCGATAGGAAGTAGAAACCAGGACACACACAGCCTCTGTCACTTTGAATGAACATTGTGCTCTCTTGGCTGCTCTCTCCTCCCCCTCTCTTTCTCTCTCCCCTTTTCCTCCTCCTGTCTACCCCTCCTCCACTCCTTCCTTGATTTGGCCTCCTTTGCTGTCTCCTCCTCCTCCCTCGCTGCCTCGGCTGCCTTCATGTTCTCACTCCAAGACTGACAGACATTACAGAGCTGCCCCGCTGACCCCGCCCACCACACACACTCTGTCTGGCAGCTGGAGGCTGTTCTAGATCACGATGGAACCATCAAATGTAGACTGAACGATTAAACGGCATGCTTGTAGCGACAGTGGAGAGGAAAAACTCCCTTTGAACAGGAAGAAACCTCCAGCAGAACCAGGCTCAGTGTGAGCGGCCATCTGCTGAGGCCCACTGGGGCTCAAGGAGACAGAAGCAGACATAGAAAAAGAAGCATAGATACAAAAGGCAACCAGCTCCACAGGCGGCCCCGTCCAGGAAACACACAGCCAGGCAGACGAGCTCCGAGCCAGCTCCCATGTCAGAGGATGAAGAGAGCACATCCAGTTAGTCATATGGAAGCTCATTGGTAGAATTCCCTTATGACAGAAAGAAGGCCACGATTCACACCATTTTATCATCCGGAGGGGGGAAACATTTAATTACAAACCCAATTCATACAGCTTTCTTAAAACACTTCATACATTCAGCACTGCGTCGTCAAAAATTATGTTATCCCCCAACCTTCAGTCCATTCTGGGCAGCATTTATAGTTTCCACATCGCACTGTATGCACGTGCACGACTGGACGCTCTTCCTGGAAATCTCTTAGCTTATGACCTGATTGCGTGCAAGTCAGCCAGTAACCCTGTTTTTGCCAAGATTCGTATGTGACTCCCAGTATGTAGACTCTCTGTTTACATGCTGCATTCTTTGTGTTGCCAAGTGAGCATAAGGTCAGAAACAGGCTACATAACGCAGTACAACTGCTTCCATATTTGGCAAGCCAGCCAGATATTTATATTCTACAGTCACAGTCAGAGAAACAGGACTACACTGGAAAACAGGCCAAGCTCCAACATCTAGAAACAAAGGTGTTGATGGCAGCAGCACAGCTGATATTTCTCTCCAGGATGGAGTCACAGCCAAACAGGAACAGACCAGATGAAGCTACTATGAGAAAAAGCAGAGAGAGCAGAACGTTAGAGATTGAACTAACAGATTCTGCAGAGTGGGAGAATAGAGATAGAATGAAGCAGAATGATGAAAAAGGGGTCCCTATGTCCTCCAGCAGTCTAAGCCTATAGCAGCAGAACTATATAGATAGATCAGGATAACCTGAGCCACTCTAACTAGAAGCTTTATCAAAAAGGAAAGTTTTAAGCCTATCCTTAAAAGTAGACAGGGTGTCTGCCTCACGGACTAAAACTGGTAGTTGGTTCCACAGGAGAGGAGCCTGAGAACTAAAAGATCTGCCTCCCATTCTACTTTTAGAAATTCTAGGAACCACTAGTAAACCTGCAGATTGAGAGCGAAGTGCTCTGTTAGGAACATAAGGAACAATCAGATCTCTGATATCAGATGGAGCTTGGCCATTTAAGGCTTTATATGTGAGAAGGAGGATTTTAAATTCTATTCTGGATTTAACAGGAAGCCAATGAAGAGAAGCCAGGATAGGAGAGATATGATCTCTCTTTTTCATTTTCATCAGAACTCTGGTGAAATTCAGAGAAGGAAGGAACTCCTGCAGTTCAACCCATTTCCTCCTCATTGATTTCTATGACTTTATTATTATTATATTATTAAAACTAAAATAGATTAGCTGAAGTGGAGACGTTTGAGCAGCTTATCAGAAACAACACACTGGATGATGATGATGATGATGATGGGACCCTGAGGAAGGCCTCGCTGTGGCGAACAGTTCTGGTGATGAGAGATGAAAGCTGCCTGGAGCTGCAGACCTTCATCACATCCTCTCCATCGGCTCTTCTTCTGTTCTGGCCTAAATATCCAATGATTTGTCCAAATTATCGGCTGCTTATTCAGAGCTGATAAACAGTCTGGACACCATGAATGCATTTCAAAAAAGTAAAGCTTAAATAAATGAGGCTTAAATGAATTTTGCATTTTCCTTTCTGTTGAGCCTGTAAGGAACAATTAGATGATTTACATTTAAAATGACAAAAACATTTTCATTATCTTATATAAAGGACATAATATCTAATTAGCAAAATTAACATTTGCAGATCATCAAATTAACCTGCAAAAAAAGCTATTCTGTTTTTCTCTGGTTTTATTGATTTTTTTCATATGCATTGTTTTTTTAAAGTTTTATTTTTTTCTATTACTATTTTTCAGATTTATACTCATGTTGCAGTATTTTTAAATGGCGCTCTACAGATCACATTCTCTTCACCTGAAGCCGACACAAACTCACTCTTGATCAATTAGAATGTTTTTGATGTGGTGCAGTTTATGGTGCAGTTTATGGTGCAGTTAATGGTGCAATTTATGGTGCAGTTTATGGTGCAGTTAATGGTGCAGTTTATGGTGCAGTTTATGGTGCAGTTTATGGTGCAGTTAATGGTGCAGTTTATGGTGCAGTTAATGGTGCAGTTAATGGTGCAGTTTATGGTGCAGTTTATGGTGCAGTTTATGGTGCAGTTTATGGTGCAGTTAATGGTGCAGTTTATGGTGCAGCTAATGGTGCAGTTTATGGTGCAGTTTATGGTGCAGTTTATGGTGCAGTTTATGGTGCAGTTAATGGTGCAGTTAATGGTGCAGTTTATGGTGCAGTTAATGGTGCAGTTTATGGTGCAGTTTATGGTGCAGTTTATGGTGCAGTTAATGGTGCAGTTAATGGTGCAGTTTATGGTGCAGTTTATGGTGCAGTTTATGGTGCAGTTTATGGTGCAGTTAATGGTGCAGTTTATGGTGCAGCTAATGGTGCAGTTTATGGTGCAGTTTATGGTGCAGTTAATGGTGCAGTTTATGGTGCAGTTTATGGTGCAGTTAATGGTGCAGTTTATGGTGCAGTTAATGGTGCAGTTAATGGTGCAGTTTATGGTGCAGTTTATGGTGCAGTTTATGGTGCAGTTAATGGTGCAGTTTATGGTGCAGTTTATGGTGCAGTTTATGGTGCAGTTTATGGTGCAGTTTATGGTGCAGTTTATGGTGCAGCTAATGGTGCAGTTAATGGTGCAGTTTATGGTGCAGCTAATGGTGCAGTTTATGGTGCAGTTTATGGTGCAGTTAATGGTGCAGTTTATGGTGCAGTTAATGGTGCAGGTAATGGTGCAGTTTATGGTGCAGTTAATGGTGCAGTTAATGGTGCAGTTAATGGTGCAGTTAATGGTGCAGTTAATGGTGCAGTTTATGGTGCAGTTTATGGTGCAGTTTATGGTGCAGTTAATGGTGCAGTTTATGGTGCAGTTTATGGTGCAGTTAATGGTGCAGTTTATGGTGCAGTTTATGGTGCAGTTTATGGTGCAGTTAATGGTGCAGTTTATGGTGCAGTTAATGGTGCAGTTTATGGTGCAGTTAATGGTGCGGTTTATGGTGCAGTTAATGGTGCAGGTAATGGTGCAGGTAATGGTGCAGTTTATGGTGCAGTTAATGGTGCAGTTAATGGTGCAGTTAATGGTGCAGTTTATGGTGCAGTTAATGGTGCAGTTTATGGTGCAGTTTATGGTGCAGTTTATGGTGCAGTTTATGGTGCAGTTAATGGTGCAGTTAATGGTGCAGTTAATGGTGCAGTTAATGGTGCAGTTTATGGTGCAGTTAATGGTGCAGTTTATGGTGCAGTTTATGGTGCAGTTTATGGTGCAGTTAATGGTGCAGTTTATGGTGCAATAGACCGATAGAAAGGCGACTTTGCTCCACACCTCCAAAGCAATTCACAGAAAAAGAATAAAAAAAAAGTGAAGCTTGATTGGTCTGCAGGTTAACCAATCAACTGTCAGGGTTTATTTAGTGACACACAGTATCTCCCATCGATGACATCATGAAGGGATAAATGATGTCTCTAAATATCGATGAATTTGAGGATGCGGCTGAGAGGAAACTGATCAGGGTCCCATCAACACAAAGCCGCCATGTTTTCATCAGCCAGCCACCGCAGGACGGGCCTTCCTGTGACTAACCGCAAACACCTACACAGGGAGGCCCTGTGTAGGTACCAGATCTGCTCAGGGCCCCGCCCCTTCTTACGACATCATCATATGGGGCTGGTTAATAATTGGTTTCCATGTGATTGTGTCACTAATATGCATCTAATTCAATGCAGATTTGAGTCAAATAATTACAAAAATTATTTCACACACAAAAGGGGGCTAAAAAAAAATCATCACGCCAGGAGGGGTGAAGGTCAGCTGGGACGCAGGAGGTGAACCTTCTCAGGGAGTTGGTAACCGTAAGCAGGACCCGAGCAGATCTGATTGCTACACCCACTGAAAAATGTAGATTCAAAAGATTCAAAGTCAGCCAGGATCACTTTTCCACACTTTAGTGAATCATTATCAGAGTTATGAGTCCTTGGTTGGTGTTGGTTAGAGGACCCAAATGCAGAGATGAGTTGGTTGAGATGAATTAAGTGATTTAATAGGTAAACAGGCTCTGAGGCAGGAGTCAAAAAATCCAACAAAAATATCCTAAGAACCAGAATCTAAGAGACATTAGGGAAAAAGCAAAAACTAAGAACCAGGAAGAGACAAGGAAGGAACGACAGAGAACTGACCAGAGGTTTGATGAGAAGTAAGACGAGGATCCAGCAAACAAGAACTGAAGAAGGAGGGCTTTTAAAGGGAACAGAGACAAAGAGAGAGCTGACGAGGAAATTGGCAACAGGTGCTGGCAGAAAAGAGAAAACAGCAAGGGGGGACAGAGCAGAAAACAGAGCTAGGAATAGAGGACACAAGAGGGCAGCAGAGGACAACAAATGGAAAACCTGGAGGACAGGAACTAACAAGAAAACAACAAAATAATAATTAGACACTAAAACAGGGAGAAAAGTAAGACTGAATACTCTTCATAAACATAACAAAACCAAGACTGTGACACTATGGCGTCGAGGTAGTGGCAGTCAGCAGCTTAAGAACACTCCGTTAACGAGGAAACCATCAGCAGGTGTGTAAGGAGGTGGACCAGAACCAGGCGCCTCCTGTTGGTGGAGGCGCCTGGTTTCCCATTGTTTGGGACATCTGGAAAACAGCTGGTTGGGAGAAGACCAGGTGAGCGCTACCACCAGTCTGGTCTCATGCCGACTGTAAAGCATCCTGAAACCATTCATGTGTGGGGTTGCTTCTCAGCCAAGGGAGGGGGCTCTCTCACAGTCTGACCTAAAAACACAGCCATGAATAAAGAATTGTACCAGAATGTCCTCCGAGAGCAACTTCTCCCAACCGTCCCAGAGCAGTTTGGTGATGAACGATGCCTTTTCCAGCATGATGGAGCACCTCGCCATAAAGCAAAGGTGATATCTAACTGGATCAGGGAACAAAACAGAGAGATGTTGGGTCCATGGCCTGGAAAC
The DNA here is from genome assembly GCA_030533445.1 of Cyprinodon diabolis. Taxonomy (NCBI): domain Eukaryota; kingdom Metazoa; phylum Chordata; class Actinopteri; order Cyprinodontiformes; family Cyprinodontidae; genus Cyprinodon; species Cyprinodon diabolis. The sequence continues at coordinate 42,183,471 of CM060077.1, forward strand.
TCTCCTGATCTTAATCCCATTGAAAACTTGTGGTCAATCATCAAGAGACGGCGGACAAACGAAAACCTTCTGACCAAATGCAAGCATTGATTGAGCAGAATGGACGCTATCAGTCAGGATTTGGTCCAGAAGCTGATTGAGAGCAGCCAGGGAGAAATGTCCTGAAGAAGAGGGGTCAACACTGCAAATACTGACCTGCTGCATTAACTCATTCTGTCATTAAAAGCTTTGGTTGCTCAGAATATGATGCAATTGTATTTCTGTATGTGATGCAACATCTGACATGAAAACCAGAGGGCAGCAGATCAGGTGAAAATAGAATATTTTTGTCATTCTCAATACTTTTGGCCATGACTGTAGTCGTGAAAAAAAAGAATCTCTGTGTTTGGAGACACTGGCAGGTTCGTATCATATCCAGCATTTCCTTCACTTCCAGCCAATCATGGCCGTAGTTCTGAGGTAGACAAACATCACTCATAGGTCTCATTTGGAAAAGTGTTTCGGAATGCGGACACGGACTCCTTCAGGGTTCCTATAAAAACCTCTGGCAGATGGAAGCAACATGCTGAGGACAGCCACAGAATCAGGGAAAGGTCAAATTATTGTAGATTTGGCCTTTATTGGGATTAGAGCAAAATAGTCATAGACATACGTAACCTACTGTACGCCTGGCAACACTGCTGCTGCAGTTGTTTTTACCCTGTTCTTCTGTGGCAGCATTACTGCACCCCCCACAGGCCTGGCATATGTATTACAGCTCCCATAATGACTCCTCTGCATTCATGTGACTCCATCTTTACTGCTTTCATCTCAGCTTCAGCTCCAGGAAGACGTGGCCTAAGATGATGGAGTCGTGGCTCCAGGCAGGCTGTAAGCTGACCTTTGTTAGTGTGTGTGTATCACTGTGTGCAGACCAGCCTGGTCACTGACGACGGCTCTGCAGCCTGCAGCCCTTTGCATTCTCTTTGCTCTGTTTCCTCCTCTCAGGGTTAGTGGGTTCAGAAAGCTGGAAGAACATCACCATCCAGCAGAAAACCACCTAGAAGGGAAACAGATTAACAGACCAAAGGATATGAAACTTGCAGATTCCTAAGAAATTCCTTTAAATCTTCCTGATTTTACATTTAAATGTTCAATAGTTTAGTTTTCAGCTGTGAGGTGAAAGTGAAGGAGGACCTCCTTAGGTTAGCTGCTGATTGGTCGACATCACGCATGTAGAACGCTGCAGATTGTGAGCATTGTCAGGAGCTGTTCAAAGCCACTAGTGAAAAAGCTGCATATCTGTCCAGCAGCACCTGACAGTGACCGCCCTCCCTGAACCCAGCCAGCTGCCTGAGTGGAGGAGGGGTCCGGATGCTAGGGGTCAAACGCTGCAGATGGAGGGAACCTAAAAGCCATGCAGAAACAGGAAGTCTCTTTCCTTTATCTCCTAATCTGAAATCTGTAGCGTTGCACTGATTCACACTCATCTTCCTCTTTTGTTAAACTGCTTTATTTAAACACATTATAAGAACTTATAATCCTAATCAGTTGTCAATCTGAAAACTCAAACAAAGAGAAAAGACAATCAAGAGAAATTTATTGATACAATTACCTTAGTCTTTGGCGCTCAGACCACGGCAGGAAACAAAGCCCTGAATTTTGAGAGATATGCATGAACAGAGTAAAGAACAGGGCTGTTCCCCCCCCCAGGCCTGAAACTGGTGGTGCAGTGGAGATAGATGGAGGTGGTCAGTCTGTAGACTGCTGGTTGGAGAGACGGTCTGCTGAGCTTTATGGGGAGATCCAGAGGACTGGGCTGATACTAGAGCTTCACTCAGGGACCTGGAAGATGGAAGTCCAGTACAGCCCGCCCACAGGAGCAGAGCGAATCAGAGGCCTTTTAAGATGAACTTTGGATGCCGATTGGCTTTGGTGGAGGAGTGGTTCAAAGCTGATTGGCTGAATCACAGGTGGATGTAAGAGAGCAATCAGTTTCTCCATTTGTCATTCAGTTCAGTTTATTTCTAAAGCGCCGATTCTAAACTCCTGTCTTCTCAGGGCATCTTATAGAAACAATCAGCCTGATTGGTTAAAAGTGAAAACCAGCTGTAGTGACTATAGTGAGCGTCACCAAGTGTGAGTTGTTCTTGGTCCAGGAGAGGTCAGAGGTCATCCATCCTGTCCAAACCCCTTCCCCTCTGTGCAGAGCAGCGTGTTCAGGCCTCCTGGACCCCCTGTAGCCTCCTGGACCCCCTGTAGCCTCCGGGACCCCCTGTAGCCTCCTGGACCCCCTGTAGCCTCCGGGACCCCCTGTAGCCTCCTGTAGCCTCCGGGACCCCCTGTAGCCTCCGGGACCCACTGTAGCCTCCTGGACCCCCTGTAGCCTCCTGTAGCCTCCGGGACCCCCTGTAGCCTCCTGTAGCCTCCGGGACCCCCTGTAGCCTCCGGGACCCACTGTAGCCTCCTGGACCCCCTGTAGCCTCCTGTAGCCTCCTGGACCCCCTGTAGCCTCCGGGACCCCCTGTAGCCTCCGGGACCCCCTGTAGCCTCCTGGACCCCCTGTAGCCTCCGGGACCCCCTGTAGCCTCCTGGACCCCCTGTAGCCTCCTGGACCCCCTGTAGCCTCCGGGACCACCTGTAGCCTCCTGGACCCCCTGTAGCCTCCTGGACGCCCTGTAGCCTCCGGGACCCCTTGTAGCCTCCTGGACCCCCTGTAGCCTCCTGGACCCCCTGTAGCCTCCGGGACCCCCTGTAGCCTCCTGGACCCCCTGTAGCCTCCGGGACTCCCTGTAGCCTCCTGGACCCCCTGTAGCCTCCGGGACCCCCTGTAGCCTCCTGGACCCCCTGTAGCCTCCTGGACCCCCTGTAGCCTCCGGGACCACCTGTAGCCTCCTGGACCCCCTGTAGCCTCCTGGACGCCCTGTAGCCTCCGGTACCCCTTGTAGCCTCCTGGACCCCCTGTAGCCTCCTGGACCCCCTGTAGCCTCCGGGACCCCCTGTAGCCTCCTGGACCCCCTGTAGCCTCCTGGACCCCCTGTAGCCTCCTGGACCCCCTGTAGCCTCCGGGACCCCCTGTAGCCTCCGGGACCACCTGTAGCCTCCTGGACCCCCTGTAGCCTCCGGGACCCCTTGTAGCCTCCTGGACCCCCTGTAGCCTCCTGGACCCCCTGTAGCCTCCTGGACCCCCTGTAGCCTCCTGTAGCCTCCTGGACCCCCTGTAGCCTCCGGGACCCCCTGTAGCCTCCGGGACCCCCTGTAGCCTCCTGGACCCCCTGTAGCCTCCTGGACCCCCTGTAGCCTCCTGGACCCCCTGTAGCCTCCGGGACCCCCTGTAGCCTCCGGGACCCCCTGTAGCCTCCTGGACCCCCTGTAGCCTCCGGGACCCCCTGTAGCCTCCGGGACCCCCTGTAGCCTCCTTGGCCTCGCTGATGTTCAGTCTAACCTTGGTTCTGGAGCATCACCAGGTCAGATTATGGACCTCTTCTCTGTAGCGGTGCTCCATCAGCTCAGCATACCCGTAATAATACACATGCATGCATTATCATTATTAGCGGTTATCAGGCCCATAGAATGGCTCAGATTGTGCCAGTAGGCTCAGTAGTTTTCACCGAGTGAATCCTAACACTAAAGTCATTCCTTTTCCCCCGCGGGATTAATTAATCTATTTATGTGTAATCTGACAATAATTCCAGTAGTTATTCATGTGCTGTAACAATAAATAAAATAATCTGCATGTCATTCATGTTTAACAACCTAAAAACAAATAAATCTCGTATCCTGTCACTGGGTTGTAGAATCCTCTGCCTATAAATATTTAATTCTCTGTGAAAAACGCCGATCTTTCTTAAATAAGATCCTCATCTAACAGAAATGTTTGTTTTAAAACCTAAAGTGTCTATCGCACCCAGTGAATGATTATTTTGTTGTTTTATGCACAAACTACAACAAAACCCTGACTAAATAAAAGTGTTCTTGGATGTAAGAGATGTGAGAGCAGAGAGAAAGGAAACTATGTAATGCGTGTTTCTAAGGGTATGCTGGCCTGACGCCGTATGCTGAGCTGACAGAACACTCCGTCAGATATCAGACCCTACAATCTGCCGCCATCTGCAAACTTTCAGCCATGATTTTTTTGTAGATATCTGACCAGAAACGTGTGAAGAGGGCGGGACAGAGAACAAAACCCTGAGGTGTGCCGGGTCAGTGGAGCAGAACGAGTTTCCCTGATCTTCACCATCTGAAGCCTGATGATGAGGAAGCAGGAACCAAGTACTGCAGATTAACCCAGGTTAGAGCTTCATGTCAGAAAGGATAGAGCTGCAGCATCCAGACTGTCTTAATGAGACATATCATCATCAGTCAGATCTTTCTATAATTGATTCATTTTAAATGAAACCATTGGGATCTTCTCAAACACTCTTTAATGAAATAATCTCCAAGTTTGATCATTTTGCTGTTTTCATTGCTTTTAATAAACACCTGGTCCCCATAAAACAGTGGCTGAGGACTTTATTCATCTACATCTGTGTTTTTTCTTTCTTTCTATGGTTTGCCTGATTTTCTCCACTGTGAGATCAATAAAGTCAATCAATCAATAATCTGTGATGCATTTTAATTTATTTCTAGATTTATTCCAGATTGGTTCATGTTTTCTGAGGAAAACCAGCTGATGCTTCCATTCACTACAGAATTTGCTGCTTCATGTCATTAAAATATTGCTGTGAAACATGAAAAAAACAAAACATTTAATCAAAGACTGGTAACCAAAGGATGTATTTAAAAACCATTTTCAATGACCTTAATCGCCCTGAAACTGTTGGATTTTCTCCGCTGTGTGAAAATGAAAAGGTCAGAACCGTTCAGACCTTCATGTCACCCCCCCCCCCCCCCCCCGCCTCTCCAGGGTGAGATCCTGCATGTTCAGACAGGTTGAAACCTGCGACTCTGTCTTTCCTTCAGGAAATGTTGTCATCTGAAGCCAGATCCTTCTGCTCCCAGACTTTTTAAAGACCTTTTTGTTTTCTATGGCCTCTTTCATATACCTCTCTTTTATCTCCAAAGGCAGTTAATAATTACAGCTTTTTTGAACATTTAACCCTTATTTTCCCTCATCCAAATTGCAAAAGAAGAAAAGCTTTTCTTCTAGATGAGTTTTCAGAGTTCCTTTCTGATTTGGTATTAAATACTGACAGGGTCATCATAGTGGGAGATTTTAACATCCATGCTGACATTGAAGGCGATAGCTTAAGAGCAGCCTTTAATGCTATCTTAGACACTATTGGCTTTGTTCAAAATGTGAATAGTCCCACACATTCTCATCTTCATACTTTGGATCTTTTGCTGACATACGGCATAGAATGTGAAGAAATAACAGTATTTCCTCACAACCCTGTCCTCTCTGACCACTTTCTAATAACCTTCAGGATTACTTTAACAGAGTTCTCCTCCCCCAAAAGAAGGTTACATTTTAGTAGATCTTTATCAGATAGAGCAGTTATACATTTTATAGAATCTGCTTCACTTTCTCTCCTCTGTGTCGCTGAGCAGTGCTGCAGTGCTAAAGCTTAGCTATTCTTTTTGTGTGGTGTGAGTGGGGGCACTAGGGTGGGAAGGCGTGACTAAGACAGCTAGTTTTTTTCTCTCTCCCTCCCAGGTTGGGGTCTGAACTGCTCCCTCTCCCGAGCACATCTCAGTCTCCGCTAAGTGCGGAGCCCATGTCGTCCGTCCTGCTCTCCCTCCGCTGGCTGGCGCCTGGGCTCGCCAGTGCACTGGTGAGCTCAGGGTTTGGGGGTGGATGCCCGGGTGGCTACTGGCTCATTCCTGACGGATTCACTTTGGGTTGGGTGGCTGCTGGCGGGGCCCGCGGACTCGTCCCTGCGGCTCCCGGGGGCTCCGGCATGGTGGTGGCTGGGGGACTTCTTCGGGGCTGTCTCTCCTCCTAACTTGGTGGGGGTCTGATTTCCTGTGCTGGCCCCTCCTTGGTGCCTTCGCTCTTGGGGTCTTGCAGCAGTGCACTTTCACAATCAACTACAGGTGCTTAGCTCCAGGTACTTAGAGATTCACTTCCACACAGAAAGCCCACATTCTGATCTTCAGGTACCACAGAGTACATGTCAGACTTAATAATACGACTTCAGTATCCAGGTGTTCCTTTATTGATTGTCTCCTTCCATGTCTGTTGGTTGTTCTGTTCTTTTTCCATCTCTGTGCAGGTGATGAAGCAGACTGAAGATGTTTTATCATTATCTCCTCTTTCTTTCATCTTTTCTCCTTTTTTCCTGTTTTTCCTTTCCTGCTCTATTTACATTGCAGTGTCCATAGAATCTGTAAAACTCCCAGCATAATTATAATAAAGCTATTCAATGCATAAATCAAGCGGAACACCATGGCGATAGCCGTACTGCTCCACTGGTGAAAGTAAAACCTGTTGGGCTCTTTTTGCAATCAAGACAATTATTCTTATTGAAACATCGCCAGACAGGACACTGTAAAAAAACAAAAACAAACAAACAGCCATCTTATTTCTAATTCTAGCTCTTTTATTTTTCCAAATAAATGTGGATAGTTCTAACATTTTAAAAGTAGAATTTGAGCAATTACAAGAACAGAAACAGGAAATATAGGAAGTTCTACAGATTTAATTCCTTCTCTTAAAGGTCAAATCTCCCATCAAGTCAAATCTTATCAATGATGAGTTTCTCCTAGTTGGCTTCAGGCAGCTGTGATGTCACCTGAAGTCTTTAAATCTTCTGGGAATCAGCGTAGCTACAGATTTACCCTCCTTTGCCAAAACATCAGAAAACTGCATCAGTTTTTTAAAAAGAGCCCAGTGTCTGTTTTAAAGTGAGAAACGCTGTTTAAGGGAAACTGGTTTAAACCAACAGGAGCAACATTAATAAGGAGGATGGAAGGTAAGACTGATGATAAATAAAATATTTTTATTATTTCATCCTATAAAGTTAATGCTCCCTGTTCATTAATTGCCTTCAGGACAAAGAGCAGGTTTATCTTTAACTCCTGGTTTAAATAAAAAGGTCAGGAACGTCCTGCTGAGTCACACACTGCTTAACACAGGTGGAAAAAAGCAGCACATCTACAGTCAGAAGATCTAGAGACCGTCCGAACAGTTCAGACCGGAACCATCAGGTTCCCCCTCTGGTTCCCCTTCAGGTTCCCCCTCTGGTTCCCCCTCCGGTTCCCTTCAGGTTCCCCCTCCTGTTCCCCTTCAGGTTCCCCCTCTGGTTCCCTTCAGGTTCCCCCTCGGGTTCCCCCTCAGGTTCCCCCTCGGGTTCCCCCTCGGGTTCCCTTCAGGTTCCTGGTTTCCAGTTTCAGTGGGCCTCGTCCTCGCCGTCCTCCATGGTCAGCGGTAACCAGGACTCGCGGTGTAACGTCTCGTTCCGCTGCACCTCCTGGGGGCTGGGGGGGGAGGTCTCCTGCATGTGTGCAGGGAGGTGTTTGTATTCCTCCTGGTTGATGTCGTAGTCCTTCATCTTGGAGTCCAGAACCCACCAGCGGCCCGTGAAGCCGATGTCTAGAACCCGCTGAGGAATCTCCCTCCAGGGCACCGACAGGTCAGAGCAGCGGGCTTCGTACAGCATGGCGTCCGGCTCATAGTCGGCGCCGTAGACCACGCTGACGAGTCCCAGGCTGGCGAAGCGGAGTCGGCCCTCGTTACGCAGTTTCACCAGGTTCTGGACGTGTCCATCAGAGATGCCGTTACGGACCCACGGCGACAGAAGGCCCAGCTGGTTGGAGCGCTCCAGCAGGTCGGCCTCAAACGACGACTGGTCGGGTTTAGAGTAGAAACAGAATCCAGCGCCGCCCAACAGAGCCGCGTACAGCGACGACTTCAGCGGGCGCTCCCACGCACCCAGCACCACCTCCCTGCACGCCTCCTTATAGTCGGACAGCAGGCTGCTGCACCACACGCCTGAGGACAGCAGAAGAAGAAGAGTCAGTGAATCGATGCAAACCTTCCTCTGCAGGAAGCTTCCTCTAAACATCTGAGCCAGAACCACAGGCCGGTATGGCAAGCCGCTTTGACATTTATTTGCTTGACTGAATATGTAATCCAGATGTTTCAAATGTTTATTTCCTATAAAAAAATAAACATTTCAGATGTCTGAAATGACATTACTCCAATCTGAAATATACATTCTAGATGTCAAAGTGAATTTCAGATTTCTGTAATCCGATTGATACTGGTCAGAATTTTTATTTCAGATATCAAGAATGAAGAAAACATTGCAGATATCTAAAGCATCATTTCTGACATCTAAAATATATTTTCACTAGTAGAAATGTCTTTACAGATCTACAGCTACATTTGTACCAGGAACTATCTAGTTGTGAATATCTATAATTCTCATTCTTTCTATCTAAATTAGAAATGACTGAAGACCGGACCCTGGAGTCATTATTCCTGCTTCGTAACACAATATTTTCCCTCTGGAGTAAAATGGAGGCAAACATGAACAGAACTTTCTGGAGAAGTTCGATCTCAGTAATGACGCCGATCACCGGCGTCATTACTGAGATCGAACTTAGAGGAAGTTAGAGTCATTAGGTTCGAAAACCTTAAACCACGTCAGCTCTGCCCATTTTAGTCCTCCATATCTGAAATAAAATGATGACCAGTAACAATCGAAGGACGGAGATCTTTTTTGGGGCGGGGTTTGCGGCACTAGTGGCTCGTTTTCCCAACAGCCAGCTGACAGGAAAGGGATGAGGGGGGGGGAGACAAGCGTCAAAGGACCAGAGGCCGGACTCGACATGGGTCGGGTTTTCTATGATAGAAATGTGACAGCCTGCTTATTTTATGTTTAATTGGAGTCAAAATGTGTTTTTAAGTATCTAAACAAAATTTTAGATTATTAAAATTGAGATATGTGGAATTCTAATTTAACTAGTCATAAAATAAGCAGTAGGCGTCTGTAATTATATTTTTACTATTTAAATTTTTTATATCTGAAATAGTAATTATGACTAGCAGTAACTCTATTATAGAGATCTGATATTAGAGTTGAACATCATCAGAATTCAGTGTTCATCAGGAAGAATGTGATTTTAGATATCTGGATATCGTTTGTACTATTAACAATTACATTTCAGATATCTGAAAGGTTTATTTTAAACATCTGGATTATATATTCAGTCAAACTAATAAATGTAAAAAGGGTCACTTAAAAATGTAAAGATTTCTACGTATATGAAAGTTTATTTTTATCAGTAAAATTATATTTTGAGTCCTGAAATGTAGTTTTTGCTGACAAAAATGTAATTTAGGAAATCTATATGTACAGTTCTGACTAGTAGGATGTAGTTTAGATCAGGAAGACAGAAAATAGAGAGAACAGCGCTTCTAATAAATATCTAAACGGCCTGCCATAGCTTCTTTAAGGGATGAATCGTGTGACGTCAGGATTTCCAGGTAGAGAATCCGAACATCACGCGCATGACGCAACATTTTTAGATCATTGGCGCCAAATTTATTTACTAAACAATGATTGTAAGAACTTTGCTACCATCTTAGCCAAAAGATTAAAAATGGAACTGGATTCAATAATTAGTGAGACTCAGTCTGACAGTCACACACATAACCAACAATATCAGGCTAATTTTAGACATCCTGGACTACCCAGGAATCGTCTGTGAAATGGTTTTATATTATTTTAAAACTTTTATAAGGCTTTTGATTCAGTGAAGCATCAATTCATTTTACAATCTTTGAAAAACTTTGGTAACTACTTTTACTCAGCTACAGTTCAATTAAACTGGTAGGTGGTCCGTCCCTTAGACTCAGCTTATCAAGAGACATTGGGCGAGGATGTCCCCCCCCATCTTTTTCTGTAGTCGCTCAGCTTCTATCTGATCACCTGAACTCTAGTTTAGTCAAACATGTCTCCCTCCTTAACAAAACGTTACTAGTTACTCAGCTAGCAGATTACGCTACACCTTTTTTAAAAGATGGGAAACAAATTTCTGTTGCCTTAGAGGGAATTGCTGCGTTTTCAAGGGCGTCCGGCCTATTGCTGAATTTAAATAAATGTGAGCTTATGGCAATGAAAGAATGAACCAGTTCTGCTCTCTATAACATTCCTAATAAACTAGAGGTGAGATATTCAGGCTTTTTACTGTCGAAAGATCAACATAGAAGATGTGCCTCTAACTTTAATCCAATAACAGAAAAAACACAAAGAAAATAGAACCAGAGGCTCTAAAGGGATTTATCACTGCGAGGAAGAGACTTGCTCACTAAAGCATCTCTGGTTTAACATGTGCAGCTTTAGCATTTAGACCGTAAATGACTTTATATAACTTTAAAAAAAACCCAGCTCCATATGGAACACCAACCTCTCCACATATTATCACATCGGTGGCATTTATTCTTTCCTAATGTGTAATTATGATGTTTGTAAAATCACTCTCTGCATTTTATGGCCGAGCCTCCTTTTCACCGTCGCTCATCTATAAGCACAATTTTTCACCACATAAATATTACATCTGGAATAACAAAGATATTTCATATAAACAGAAATCAGTCTTTATGGAAAACTGGTTTCAGAAAAATATCGTGGTTGTAGATCATCTTTTTAATAACGAGCTCCTTCTTCTATCCTCCGGGGAATTTCTGGCAGAGTGGGATATTGCTGTAACAGCCATGGAGCTCAGCAAAGTGTTCGGGGCAATTCCCTCTGGAGCAGTTGCTTTTTAACCATCAACAGAGGATTGATGCTCATAACTCATCTATCTGTCGCATTAATACGCCTGCCTGTTTATCTAGTTATTCCAGAAATAATAAGTCAGTAAGAACTTTATTTAAAAGGAATATAATGTCTTTGCCTCACGCTGTCTCTCATTGGAACTCATTAGTGGATGATGTGCAAAAAGGTTGATTTCTAATAAATTTCTGATAACTAATAAGATTAAAGAAATGTCCTTTAAACTCTATAGAATGAACACAGCTAAAGTTTATTTACCAAATAGACTCCAGCTGAACATTGATAAACTATACAGCTTCTCTATTTATTTTAGAACTGCCAGTTTGTTCATCCAGGATAAAATAGATGATAGTTTTCTTCTGTGTTGTTTGGACTGTAGGATCCACAGAGAAACTCTACTGTCAACCTAATAAATAATCTGCCTAATTTTATATCCATAAATGCCGATTTACAGGTAGAACGCCATGATTTATTGCATTATTTTGTTAAATCAAACAATAAATCCACTCAATCCAACATTCTGAAAAACAAAAGGCAATTAAAACATTGTCTGTATTTGAAATGTTCACCTTACTGTCTTAGAAAAAAAAAAAACCCGGCTTATTTATTTTATCTGTCTTTTTGTTCCTGATTGTTACTCAGATCAATCAAAATTTACTTCTCTACATATTTTAGGTTTTTGATTCCAAGACAATGAGTGATTGTCTGTAAATTCACTGAGTGCAATAAAGATTTTCTTAAAAAAAAAAAACAGTTCGCGCTGTTTTAAGGTGACAGATTAAGGTAAAACATCAGACCTTCATCATTGGTTCCGGATCTAGTTTTAAATCTCTCTCTAACCCTGGTCTAAGGTTTAATCTCTCTCTAACCCTGGTCTAAGGTTTAATCTCTCTCTAACCCTGGTCTAAGGTTTAATCTCTCTCTAACCCTGGTCTAAGGTTTAATCTCTCTAACCCTGGTCTAAGGTTTAATCTCTCTCTAACCCTGGTCTAAGGTTTAATCTCTCTCTAACCCTGGTCTAAGGTTTAATCTCTCTAACCCTGGTCTAAGGTTTAATCTCTCTCTAACCCTGGTCTAAGGTTTAATCTCTCTCTAACCCTGGTCTAAGGTTTAATCTCTCTCTAACCCTGGTCTAAGGTTTAATCTCTCTCTAACCCTGGTCTAAGGTTTAATCTCTCTAACCCTGGTCTAAGGTTTAATCTCTCTAACCCTGGTCTAAGGTTTAATCTCTCTCTAACCCTGGTCTAAGGTTTAATCTCTCTCTAACCCTGGTCTAAGGTTTAATCTCTCTCTAACCCTGGTCTAAGGTTTAATCTCTCTAACCCTGGTCTAAGGTTTAATCTCTCTCTAACCCTGGTCTAAGGTTTAATCTCTCTCTAACCCTGGTCTAAGGTTTAATCTCTCTCTAACCCTGGTCTAAGGTTTAATCTCTCTAACCCTGGTCTAAGGTTTAATCTCTCTCTAACCCTGGTCTAAGGTTTAATCTCTCTCTAACCCTGGTCTAAGGTTTAATCTCTCTAACCCTGGTCTAAGGTTTAATCTCTCTAACCCTGGTCTAAGGTTTAATCTCTCTCTAACCCTGGTCTAAGGTTTAATCTCTCTCTAACCCTGGTCTAAGGTTTAATCTCTCTCTAACCCTGGTCTAAGGTTTAATCTCTCTAACCCTGGTCTAAGGTTTAATCTCTCTCTAACCCTGGTCTAAGGTTTAATCTCTCTCTAACCCTGGTCTAAGGTTTAATCTCTCTCTAACCCTGGTCTAAGGTTTAATCTCTCTCTAACCCTGGTCTAAGGTTTAATCTCTCTAACCCTGGTTTAAGGTTTAATCTCTCTCTAACCCTGGTCTAAGGTTTAATCTCTCTCTAACCCTGGTCTAAGGTTTAATCTCTCTCTAACCCTGGTCTAAGGTTCGGTTCGGCAGAATCATGAATAATCCATCATGGTTCCGGTTCTGACCCGCTCTGCTGTTCTTCAGTCTCTCCCAGCGGCCTCCCGGCGCCCAGAACCTCCTGCTGAGCGTCCGAACCGAACCCATCCTGCTCCACACGGTCACCGTCAGCCGCACCGGAACAGGCTGCAGAGCAGGTGCAGCAGCGTTAGTCTTCCGCCAGCAATGAAGGCGTGACAAAGGTTCCGCTGTAGGTGGCGGATCTTCTTTGTTAGATTGGCGGATTGCAAACAGCTTCTAGATGCATAGCGCCACCTGCTGTACATGAGTGTGTAGCTCTATAGTTCCACCTACTGTTTTATTTTTGTGTTATATAAAAATAAAAACAATGCTTTATTAATAACCATCTGTCCCTATAATTCCTTTACTTTTCCTTTCCCTCCCTTTTTCCATAATTACTTTCCTCATCCTCTCTTTCAGTGCATATTTGAAGCAATCCTTTAAAACATGATCCTGATTTTCTTTTCTTCCACAGCTCTCTCATTATTCACTATTTCTCTTCCCTCATACAAACATAGACTCGTTCCAGTAGATGTGATCAGTTCTTAATCTGGTATAAATTATCTCTTCCCTTCTGTTTCCTTCTCCATCATTTTCAACAATTAAACATTTTAACCCTATAAAATCTTCTTTCTCATCTTCATCTCATATTTTTGCCATAATTTTGTTTCTTTCTTTTTCATTATTGATTTATCTTTCCCAGGTGGAATCTGATCTATATTCTGCTTTCCTAAAGACCAAGCAACCTATTGATGCGGATTAGCGCCATCTACTGGAATGGAGTGGATCAGGATGCTTTATATAAATTCTCCCACAAACCCAAAAATTATAATAAATAAGTTAATAAATCTTGTATCTTTTCTATCAATTTTGTTTTCTTAAGGTAATTTATTAAATAACATTTAGAAGTAGAAAGTTTGACCAAAATATCTTTCTATCTATTTACCTGCAATTGATTTTCTTGTAATTAACAAACTTATTCCCTTCTTTCAACAGAATATTTAAAACAGAACCAAACAAGTTTTAGTGTCTCTGCTTGAAAACAAAAATCTGTTGGATGTTTTCCAATTTTAAATAAAGTCCTATTTAACCTTGTTTGATCAAAACCTAATCTGGATAAATTCAATTCAATTTAAATTCTATTCAGTTTATTTCTATAGCTCCAATTCACATCATGTCATCTCATGTCCCTTTCCAGTTCACCAGATCATCCAGTCAGATTGATTCAAAGTTTCTATCTAAGGAAAACCAGCTGATTGCATCGACTCATTGACTCTTCAGCAATCCCTCACACTAAGCATGCTTGTAGCGACAGTGGAGAGGAAAAACTCCCTTTGAACAGGAAGAAACCTCCAGCAGAACCAGGCTCAGTGTGAGCGGCCATCTGCTGAGGCCCACTGGGGTTCAAGGAGACAGAAGCAGACATAGAAAAAGAAGCATAGATACAAAGAGCAGCTGTAAAAGGCGATTTTCTCAAAGTAAAATCAACAACAATAATATGAAATATAGACGGCTGAACGGGTGAAACTGGAATTGTTTGACTGATATTTGTATAAGCTAAATCAAAGTCTTTTATAATTTATAAATAATTTAAATTCTTTTTTTCCTTTCCCCAACTAGGTTTTAAAATGACATGACATGGATGATTCCATTATAGCCATTTAAAGGACTCCAATAAGAAGTCTGAACTTCTTCTTCTTCTGAGGTTCTATGGCGGTTAGCAAACTAGTTAAAGCGCATTAGCGCCACCATCTGATAAACAGGAAACAAGACTTAACCCAAGAAAAAAATAAAATAATATTTTTCCAAACTGTTTAATTTAGCCCAACTTACTAAATACTTTATCGCATTTGTCCTCATAATTTGTAATTTATCATGAAGTTATCGTCACTCTGCTGTTTCGATGGTCCTGCTGGTTTTCCCATCAGACTTTCAACCGTTTCCAAATGTAAAACTCTCTCTTCAAGACACTTTTTTGCAGCTTTCACTATTATTTTGATTATTTCAGGGTTTTAGTCCTCTGAGCACCACAATTGATCACTTCTAACATGAACAGAACAAATTCCTTTTTTTTTTTTACAATCAGTGAGTCTTCTGCAGGTCTGGGTTTCTCCTCCAGAGGTTTGAACTTTTCATTTGCTCCACTGTTGGTTTGGGTCTTTCTGGCTGGGATGAGATTCTTCTTGCAGTTTCAGCAGAACTTATTCTGGGCTCTAATTTTACTTTTCTTATCTCTTCAGATGTTTTGCTCACTTCACAACTTAGCCACTTTTCAGACCCCTCTAGCACTTTGATTTCTAAAAAGCTCCTAGCGCCAAATCTAGAGACTTTTTTCTGCTACTGGAGACTTTGGAGACAACATCTAAAAGCAGCGAACTCTGCTCTCCAGAGCAAGTAGATTGGTAACCCCGCCTCCTGCTCTCCTCTATCTTGTCTGCTGTCATGATTCATGCAGCTATTATTTCATCCAAATGAAAAATGGAGAACAGATAAGCAGATCATGGCTTGTCTACAGTGAAAAGAAGGACTGGGTTATTTACTTTGGCCTTTTTGGAAACACAGGAAGGAGCAATCAGCTAAGTGAGCTTAGTGCTTGGAAAAAATCTTTCATTCCTTTAGAGACAGCATGAAAAGTCAGCTGAGTACAAAACATAGAGAGGAAAACAAGAAGAAAAGGGACAAGAAGAGAGGGACACAACCTAGAACAGATAATGGATGTCTATTCTAGTAACATTTCTATATCTGCAGAATGGGGCTGTTTTCACAGGGCCCCCTGGGGCCCCACATTTCCTAAATCCGCCCCTGGAAGCCGGATTACTTTATTATCGTTGTCAGGGCAACCACAATGTGTTCAGCCAATCATGTAGCGTAACGTCACTGGCAGGAAGCAGATCTATTGTTAATGGAAATAAAGAATAATTTCCTATAGAAATAAAGTTTGATACATTTTATGAATTATTTAAAATACCTGCACTGCTTTAAAAATAAATTGCTTTGATGAGCCATTTATTTTTGATGCGGCGCAGGTTTGATGAGCATGGTCACGTGACGTCATTGCGTGGGTAGTGACGTGTCCCGCCAAGTTGCAGCTGTGTGAGCCTCTGACAGAGCAGCGCATCATCAGCTCATTAAAGCCACATAAAGGCTTAAAGCTGCGGCGGGCGGTGAGTCTCTGATCTCACTTTGATTCCTTCTGACCGGAAACACCGTTCGATTCATTAAAATATGATTCTTCTTGTTTTGCTCGTTCATCCATTTGAAATGTGAGGAACGTTCCAGAGAAGCGGATCCTGCAGGAAGCAGCCATGAGCAGCCCACGTGACCTGCACTTCCATGGTAAACATGGCAGCCCTGCTTGGCTCAGAGACCAGCTAAAAACGCTCCATCACATCAGAGGCTCATTAAAGCAGCGCCACCTGCTGGTCGGTTGGGTGACCTGTCCTCTGGCCGCTTCTTCAGCTTTAGGAATTAATTTCATGACATTTGGTTTGGATGTGAATCCTGTGAAGTTAGCAGACTGCTTCAGTCACAATATATGAGGGTCACAGATTTCAACACAACACCGGGTTCCCACCAGAAACTTTAATCATTCTGGCTTAAACATGTATATAAATTTAATCTTTATCAGATCATATTGTCCCAAAATTTAGAAAATTTTTATTTAGAAAAAAAATCCTGTCTTAAAATCTGTGTTTTTTTCCATTATCTTCTGCAGGCCAGTTAGTTCTACGTCAGCCTGAACACCTAAAATCGGCCAATCATATATCAACGCTCATCTGTCAATCAAATGTTTTCGGTCATAGCATCTTGATTCATGTGTCGCAGCTAATATACGCAGCGGTTGAAACCAGAATCCTTTCCTTTCCCATTGAGTTGCGTCCCAGTGTTCACGGGGATGGACGTCTGTGTCTTCGGCAGGCGTAGAGCTAACAGAACTGGCAGCGTTGCGAGGCAAGGGCTCAAACATGTACGGCTGGAAGCCTTCTACACCAAACCAAGCTTCTGCCGCCCTGGCGTCCTCTTCCACAACATCTTCGTCCCCGCTTTCCTCCTCTAAATAAAAAATGGATGACGGAGGAGACTCATCCACGACCTCCGACACTAAACTCTCCTCCTCTTGCATGTTTCCGCTGTCCATAGCGTTCCTTGACAGCGTCGTTTCTAAGGCACCAATTTAGTGCTACTTGGTCCCAATGGAATTTCCCATTGGGAACCTGCTAGCACTAAGTTGCTAACTGGTTAGCAAGATGCTTCCAACAAACCGGCCACAACCAAACTTGCTTTTCAACCTTCCGCCACAACAATCCCGCCCCCTTGATAATCGACCAATCACATTCACTTTATTCACTCGTGTAAAGTCGGGCACCACTGGGGAGAATTCGGAACAGGAAGTGACACGTTGGTTCAGCTCCTCGTCCTTCTGTATTTGCAGAGTTTGAGGAAGCAGCAGATCTTCTGTCTGCGGACCCCGGGGCCTCCACGCTCAGCGCGTCTGCTTCCAGCGACCTGACCACTGCGGCCGGACCGGCAGCAGGGGAGGACATCAAACTGGACCTGTCTGAGGACGAGGACGCTCGGGAGGAGAGTTCAGAGGTGACTGGTTCTGAAGAGTGACTGGTTCTGGAGATCCAGGAGATCCAGGTCCGTCAGCAGCTGATGAATGTTCTGTGCTTCCAGCTTCTAGGAGGACAGAGATCAGGTGGAGGATTCTGGACCTTCGAGTACTACCAGTCCTTCTTCAACGTGGACACGGTTCAGGTAGGAGCGCTGTGCGTCAGTGGGACCCTCTGAACCCAGCGGGGGTCTGACGGTGGTCCAACCTGTCCTGATCCAGGTTCTGGACAGGGTGAAGGGCTCGGTGCTGCCTCTGCCTGGAAGGAACTTTGTCAAACATTACCTGAGGAACAACCCAGACCTGTACGGTGAGTGAGAAACGCTGCCCCCTGCTGGAGGGACGGCGGTGAGGAGGAGAGTCCAGCTGCTGCTCCTCGGTCATCATCTTCTTCTTCTTCTTTAAATCTTTGGTGGGTTAGCAAACAGCAAATAGATGCATTTCCGCCATCTAATGGTGTCGGCCAGAATGACTCAGAAATTAAATTCTATTATATAAATGTTTTATTTTTAGATATAGAAATATTATCCTGTAAATGTTACTTTCTAAAAAAAACTTCTAAATAATTCAAATACATCTAATGAAACTTTTACTTTTGAATACATTGCTGTCTCTCCTCCTCCTCATTATTACAGTAAAACATCACGTCCAACAGTTTAATAGTTTAATCTAATTCAGGTTTTAAATTTACCGTTCTTCTGTTTCCATAACAGATTTAAATTAAACCGTTTTGCCCAAAATCTTTCTTCTCTTCTAGTTCTTCCTCTGCTTCTCATTTCTCCAGTTTTCTTCTTAATTTTTATAAAACTAACTTCCTTTTCTCCCTTTCTTCCGTTCCTTTTATCTATTAGTTTTTGTTTAATTAACATTTTAACTTCAGATTTACTGGAATGAATAATTAAATCCACTGATAAATTTCTAACAGCTTCTTTTGCTGCCTGATCTGCCTGTAGCTCCTCAGTCTGTGATGGCTTCATTACATGAATCAAATCTGTTTAGGTTCTGACCCGATTAATGGGTCACATGACCCGATTAATGGGTCACATGACCCAGAGCGCCGCTTCCTGTCAGTCTGAGAGCATTCAGAGGGTGAATGTTTCCTCATCTTTACCAGGAACCCCAGGATTCTGCTGGTCCAAACGGGTCGGATACCAGAACCAGAGACAGTGCAGTGCAGCCAGTGGCCTGCAGGGGGAGCCAGTGGTTAAAAGTTCTTTAGTGCAGCTTTCATTTCCATATTTATCTCCTCTGAACGTCTGAACTTTGGGGAACCAGAAGGTTCTGAGGGTCCAGTAAGGATCGGCCCCGGCACCAGGCTCAGGTTGATTCTGGTACCGTGTGTTTGCAGGTCCGTTCTGGATCTGTGTGACTCTGGTGTTCTCAGTAGCCATCAGTGGGAACCTGTCGTCCTTCCTCAGAGAGACTGGCGGCGCCACGGGGCCCCGCAGGCCCCAGTTCCACAGAGGTGGGTCTGCAGCTCCGCTACAGGCTGGACTGGCTGACCCTGGTTCTGATTCTGTTCCGTTTCCCTGCAGTGACCGTAGCAGCGCTGGTGATCTTCCTGTACGCCTGGCTGGTTCCGGTGGCTCTGTGGGGGTTCCTGACCTGGAGGCGGGCCTCTGAGAGGCAGCATGGAGGCTACTCCTTCCTGGAGACCGTGTGTGTCTACGGCTACTCCCTGTTCATCTACATCCCCACATCGGTCAGTAGAGGACGGCCCGTCCATAGACTTTGTTCCTTCATGTTGGGGGGGTCCTGGGGGGGCAGGTACCCGAGGGACGGGGGAGGATGCAACCCAGAGGGAGGGGGGCACAGCATTCAGAACCACACCTGCCTAAAAACAAATTTGAAACAAGAATGATCTGAAAAGTGTGGCCTGCTTTTGTTTTCCATTATTCTCCCTTTGATTTGGATCCCGACTTTGACTAGGCCAGGGGCGGATCTAGGATTCTAGGAGATCAGGGGCCCTGAGGGTGAAGATGAGAGAGTAGACTCTCTGCTAAATCCTGTTCTAATGTAAAATATGACAGATTACTGGATTAAAGACATTTCTAGTTTATTACATTCTATAACACGCAACAATCTCCCCTCCATAACATGGGAAGAAATTAATTCACCCGCAAGTCTTTAAAGCTATGTTCACATCAAACGCAGCAGGAGCAGCTAGTTTAGATGCAAAGTCGATGGTTGACGTGCATCAAGGCGCAGCAAAATGTCCCGCAGCGAATGAGCAGCTGACGAGCCGCATCAACCAATGAGAGCAGCTGATCTGGGAGCTGGCAGGGAGTCAGACGCAGCACTGCTGATGCAGAGCGCTATGATCACTCCTCTGAAACAGTTTATTAACGCCTAAATTAACTTCTAATGTAGAAACCTGCCGGCAGAATATGTTGGCTTTTATTATCCTGCTGCCTGCAGTTTGTAGCACAGACCTGAAAAACGCTAACATCTACTTCCAGCCGCCACCAACAGGAGGGGAAAACCCCCAAGAGGCGAGCGGGCCTGAGGCAGCTGCTGCTGGGGATTCCCAGTGACAGCGCAGCGCCGGTATGTGGGGGTCTGAGCGGCTCCCACAGAGAAATAATCTTTGAAGGCAGGATGGTAATCTGGATGAACTGACTGCACAGACCATGTTTTCAGGAGGACTTTCTCACTTCAACATAGATTCTAACTACTTTCTACCCGCTGATCACAGCTAATATAGCTGCCATTGTTCCAGGCAGAGAAAGGATAGAGTAGCTCCGCCCACCGCGCATCAGACCCACTTTACCACCGAGCAGCTAAACTGGTTTAAGCATCAGAAATGAAGCAGCGTTTGTTCTGAACTGTGTTTATTTTCTCTCTTCATCAACAACCAACTCTGTGGATTTGTTGACATTAGATCATTATTTTCCAGAGTTATGGAGGTAATCCTATATTTTAGCCTCCTGATATAATCCGTTCCACTATAACATTGGAAAAAATAAACAAATCCTGTGAATTTTGAAACTGTGATTATTTTTCATTCATTATTTATGCAACATTTCTTATTTTATATTTTGAAATCCAAAATAGTTAAAATAAATCTGACTGTTGAATTGATGATCTTTATGAAATGTATTTTAATCCTCAGTTCCAAATGTCTGCAGTAGCATTGCTCCAGGTATTATGGATTAGGAAATCTTTCTGGGTGGAAGGAGAAACATCTTGGAATATATTTTTTGGGAATATTTGTAAAATGTTAAATAAACATTTAAATAGAAAATACATTTCATTAAGATCATCAAAGGATTATGTCAGCTGAAATATATGGTTTCCCTCTCATCACTCTGGCAAATAATGATCAAATGTCACCAAATCCACAGAGTTTGTTGTTGATGAAGAGAGAAATAAACACAGTTAAAGACTTGATGGTGAATTAATTTCTTCCCATTAAACTGGATGTTAAACAGTGAGCTGATTATAGGAGCTGATTTTAGTGAGTAATCGATCAGCAGCGCAGTGAAAATGGTTCCATCCATCATGGCCGCCTCTCTGGCTTCAATGCGCCTCCAAACTCAGAGGGAACAGAATTCCATGGAACACCGGGACCAAGAAGGTCTGGAGGTCAGTCAGAGCTTCACATCCTGGAGCATCCGTCTGTTTAGCCACAGCTAGTGGTGATAACTTCTTCTTTTGCACGGTAATGCTACATGCTGCCACCATCTGGTGAAGTCCAGTACTGCACATTTTGCTCAGATCAGGTCAGAAGCGAGATCCGGGGCTCTGGGCTCAGTTATGTGAAGGTCCTGACGTTCCGTGATCTGTAGAGGAGGATCTGGGGCTCTGCTGCTTTTTTCACATAGCTGCGGCTTTCAGAGTGGCTATGTGGAGAGGATGTCAACTGTAGGCCAATCTGAAAAACTTTGTTCATGTTATGAGAAAATTCCAGAAAAGGAACATCTGGACTTTGTGGGGGAGAGGGGGAATTGGGTGCAGTCTGGACTGGTGTCTGTGGGGATGGGGGTTTTTGGTCCTCTTTTTGTCCTGCTGAGATCTGGGATGAATCCTCCTGTAGTTCTGACCTAGGCTCTTTCTGGCCATCTTTATCTTGGCTTGTTCGGGCTTTACTGGCCTTATCGTTTGTTTAGGCACTGGTTGAGCTCTGATTTGGAACAAAGCTGATGGTTCACAGAATAGAAAATGTTTGATATCAGCCGTTTGGCTCCTGACCTATTTAGAGAGAAACCATCTCTGTTGAACAGACGTCTCCTCTCCCAAAAGATGTTAAAATTGTCTATGAACGTTACAGTTGTTTGTTTGCATGTTGCATCCAGCCATTTGTTTAACATCAGAACTCTGGAAAACATTTCATCTCCACCATTAATGGGCCCCTGAGGGCCGCTGAGAAACACCTTGACATTAAGACCATCAACTAAATTCAGCAGACGAATGTAATCCTCTTTCAGTATTTCTGATTTTCCCAGGGCTGCGTCGCCCAAGGCTTCAGCTTGTATGATGAGTTTTTCCAAGGTCGGGCGTTTTTTCATGATCTCTGGAAGGATGTCTGTTACATTAGACACCAGGCCACAGTTCAAAGGGGTGTAAATCAACACCTCTGTGTTTTTCTTCTTACAGAAATGTTTAATCCCACGTATAGATCCACTGCATAATATCAGGGTCCTTGGCCCTGTGGCCTGTTTTTCTCTGGTAGCTTAGAGTGACGATTGTTGACATACCTTTGATTGTCATCGTGATCCTTCTGGGTCTCATCCTGGAGTGGAGCAAATCTGTTCTGTAACAGAATTCCAGCAGGTTTACTCCCATCATTTGTAGTGAGAACATCCCGTTTTCGTTTCACTTTTCTTGGGACACCTCTCTGTGGTCTCGGCCAGTTGTCTGTGTCTAGGTGGGGGGTTCGTTGATCCTTTCATCTAGCACCCAGAGTGGTCCAGGGATTTTCCTCTGGGCTGGCGGTCCCCGTTTGGAATCACAGGCAGCATTGCTTCATTTCCATACGCGGCGTTTACATCATAGTTTACTTTTTTATTTTCTGTAGCAGCTCGTTAAAGTCGTCTCTGCTGAAGGAAGGCATCCTTTGAATCGGGTGTTTTTTCTCCATATCCACTTAATGTTGAAGTCTTTCCATAATCTGCATCCCTCAGCATGATGCTGCCTCCACCATGCCTTATATCCCAATGAATGCTAATGGAAAGATTTCTGGCCTCAAATAACTAGAGATTATTGACTAGAAATAAGATCTTTATTTCAGTTTTAAATTCTTTTATTTTTAACATAAATTGTTGAATTTCTTTGACAAATCAAAAGTTTAGGATGATGAGCTGTTAGCCTGTTAGCTTAGCTAATGTCTATTGATGCTTCCATGAAGTTCAGCTGATCTTCCTGCTGTTGGGAAACTGGAGGCCTCCCCGGTTGCCATGGTTACGCATAGAGAGGCTGTTGGATCGGTTTTCCACTTTTTGCGCAGAACACGATGAAAGGTTCTGGTTTTAAGCCTCCAGATGTTCACTGCTCCCCAGATCTTGTGGATCCTGCCATACGAGTGGCTGCAGTGGACGCTGGCCGTGGTTGCCATGGTGATCTCTGGCTCGGTTCTGGTCCTCACCTTCTGGCCCGTCGTCAGGGAGGACAGCAGAGCGACGGCGGTGGCCACGGTGGCGACCATGATGGTGCTGCACACTCTGCTGGCCGTCGGCTGTAAGGTGAGGAGGGGGGCGGGGGTCATGTAGGGTCATGGGGGGGGGGGGGGGGGCTGAAACTGAAGCTGCTTCTTCTTCTTCTTCCAGCTGTACTTCTTTCAGACAGACGCCCCCCCCCCCTCCAGCCTCCACCGCTGCCCCCCCGCTCCACACCACCTTGGTGGCCCAGCCCCAGTGAGTGGTTCTGCTGCCGGCCCAGGAGGACCAGTCCAGCCGGTTCCCTCCGGAGCCTCTGATGTTCCTGCTGCGTTCGGGTCGCCTGGTTCTGATTCGGACCTCCTGTCTCCTCAGCAGCTGAATGTTGGGGTTGGACCTGCTGGTTCTGGTTCTGGTTCAGCCCAGCTTCTACTTCCTGACTTTCCAAACTGTGAAGGTTTAGATCTATTTATTAATTTCCTCTGATATCGAGTCTTCAGTTTAACTTTCAGGGTTTTTCTGTTTTATTTATTCTTGTTTATCTGAATAATTTGGTCTCATTCATAAATAATGTGAAGAAAGTCGAGGTTTCTGATCTACTTTAACAGATCTAACACAGACTTCTATGTTTGCTTAGAGGTACGGAGCACAGAGACTCATAGCTGCTCACTGCTGCTCAGCTGGCTGAAATGAAGCTGTGTTCAGAAACAGTAGAAGCTGCAGAGAGCAGCTGGTTGATGATCCAGATGTGAAAAGGTTGAATGTTCTGAACTAAAAGCTCGTTAATTTAAAACCATCAATAAATAATGAATCAGTGAATCGTTTACTTTGGTCTGATTTATTCTCAGTCTAAATCAATAGACGGCGTCAACATAGGTCATAGATTTAGTAACAATAAACAGGAAGTGATCATTTAGTGTGATACTAAATTAATACGGCAGAAGAAGAAACATCTCAGACTAAAGAGTTTCAGCAGAGAAATGATTTTTATTTAAAATAAATAACAATACTGTGACACACAAACGGCAGCAAAGAGTCAATGAAATAAACTGAAACTCACAGTTCATTTTTAATCTGTTGGATAAATCCCATGACTTTAATCCACTCCAGGGGGCGCTCTGCTGATCAGGCAGGCCTCTGATCCACGGAAACCTTTTAATCCCCGTTTAGATTGGTAACCTTGAACCTCTGAAGGTTTCATCTGATCCTTCGCCGCAGCAGACGAGACGGTGAACTGCAGAACGAAGGGCAAGCTAACGGATGTTCAGACAGAAACGATGCTGCATTCCTCCATGCTAACAGGCTAAGCAGCTAGCTGAGGTCGGTTCCAACACGTTTCATTGGTTGCAGCTGCAGAATAAAAGTTCACCTCATCAGGAGGAACGCCTCCTGATGCTAAATCACGCCATGCGATGAGCTCATGGTGCGAAGAAACGGGTCAATAGCTTAACGGCTACAGACCTAAAAAGAAATTATAGATCTGTATCACACAGAGCTGAACTGTTTTAGTTTGCCTTGTTTTAAACAGCTAAAACCAGTTAAAACACAACCTGTCAGACTGTTAGCTCTGTCCGACTAGCGGTTAGCTTCCACCATTCTGAGAATCTTCATTTCTCTATAAATCAGTCAGTAAATGGAGTGAATTTACTGACTGCTTTTCTAATCCTCCTTCCTCTGACCTCCATAAATGAATAATACTGCTAACAGCTAACACAGTCTAGTGGCGGGTCCCGGTGATGCGTTCAGGCATCAGAGGACATTTGAGGCTTCCGGTCATTCTGTGGTCGGATCAAAGCGGGATGTCGGCTGATTCTGGCTGCAGCTGAGGTTGAGTCCAACCTGCTTTGTTCAGATGGAAGCGAAGATGCAGTGATCTTCCACAACTCCTGCAACGCAAAGAAAAAAGTAGCATTCAGAAACAATTACATAAAAAAATATGAAATAGCAATAGGTAAATGTTCTGATTAAATGAATTGATTTTATTGATGCGACATGGATGAACTGACATTTAATCCCAGAGATAAAATTCAGTTTATTTAACAGACTGCTAGAAGGTTTTCTATGGAGGGAAACCCAGTCTGACTTTGCTGCAGTCCCTCCTCCTGAATCAGCATGTTACAGTCAGAACAAGCATGCATAGGGTGACAGTGGAAAGAAATACTGAACTCCTGAGTCACCTAGAAGGACAATCAAACAAATCATTTTCTTTTTCAAATGTTTGTTTTTCACTAAACCCATTTTACAGTCTATACTTTTTCTCAATGTCTGCTGATAAAGTAGTAAATTAGATCAACATGAATGAATTTTAAAAACTGATTTTTATTTGTAAAAATAGATTTAACAATCACATCACTGTATGTTAAAAAGAAACGCAGTAAAAGTTAGAATGTGCTTCTTTTAACAAGAGACGCTGGAGCTGGAGCTCCATGTTTGTGGGAAAATTTAGTTTCTCTTATTTCATATATTAATTTATGCTATTTACTCACTGTAAAAGTTTTCAATCAGCCTGTTTCACCTGCAAGGCCACATGATGCCTGAGTGAGGCTGTTTGTAGACCAGTAGAGCTTCTTCCATAACAAACCAGGTTCCTTCTCAGGTTTATTCATAACATGTTACTGTTTAACCAAAGTGTCTGTAATTAGTTTTGACTCCTTTCCATTATTGTCAGTAAGGAGGAACGAAGGCTGCTGGATCAGAACGGGGCTGATTACGGTGCAATAAGGCCGCATGATGAACTGTTCTCTCTTTGCAAAGATAAAATAAAATAAAAACTGATCAATACTTTTTTCCAACTATATCATACAAATAGAAACACTGAATTTCTCCTTTAGTGGTCCGGTTTCCATGGTAACAATCAAATAGTGTAAATGAAAAACAACACAGGAACAGTTGGAAAGCACTTAATCCATCAAGAGTGAGAAAGAAAAGAGGGGCGAGAGAGAGAGAGAGGGGCGAGAGAGAGAGAGAGAGAGGGGCAAGAGAGAGATAGAGAGAGAGGTGAGAGAGAGAGAGAGAGGGGCGAGGGAGAGGGGCGAGAGATAGAGAGGGGCGAGAGACAGAGAGAGAGAGGCGAGAGAGAGAGAGAGAGAGGGGCGAGAGAGAGAGAGGGGCGAGAGAGAGACAGAGAGAGGGGCAAGAGAGAGACAGAGAGAGGGGCAAGAGAGAGATAGAGAGAGAGAGAGAGGTGAGAGAGAGAGAGAGAGAGAGAGAGGGGGGCGAGAGAGAGAGAGAGGGGCGAGAGAGAGAGGGGGGGGCGAGAGGGGCGAGAGAGAGATAGAGGGGCGAGAGAGAGATAGAGGGGCGAGAGAGAGATAGAGAGGGGCGAGAGAGAGAGAGAGGGGCGAGAGAGAGAGAGAGAGAGGGGCGAGAGAGAGGTGAGAGAGAGACAGAGAGAGGGGCAAGAGAGAGAGAGGCGAGAGAGAGAGAGAGAGGTGAGAGAGAGACAGAGAGAGGGGCAAGAGAGAGAGAGGCGAGAGAGAGAGAGAGGGGCGAGAGAGAGAGAGAGAGGTGAGAGAGAGGGGGGCGAGAGAGAGAGAGAGATAGAGAGGGGCGAGAGAGATAGAGAGGGGCGAGAGAGAGATAGAGAGGGGCAAGAGAGAGAGAGGGGCGAGAGAGAGACAGAGAGAGGGGCAAGAGAGAGAGAGGCGAGAGAGAGAGAGAGAGGGGCGAGAGAGAGAGAGGTGAGAGAGAGAGAGAGGGGG